>PVKB01004600.1:0-133788 GCA_004027205.1 Ctenodactylus gundi
TCTTTCTCTCTCTCTTTCTCTGAATGTATGTCCTCACTTGTCTTTTTTATTAGGACATCAGAGACTCTGAGTTAGATGCCCACCCTACTCTTGTGTGAATTCATTTCAACTAATTACATCTACATCGACCTTATTTCTAAATAAGGTCATATTCTAAAAAGGGTTCCTATTCCTTCAATATACTAATTTGGGGATGCATCATTAAATTTATAGATATTATTATTGAAAAAGTAGTTGATCAAATCATGTCTGTGATAACATGGATAAATTAATAAATGATGAATCCCTATCTGTAATACATACCAACATATTTGGGAAGCTTACCCATTCCCTTCCATTCATTAAGGGTTATCTAGATTTGAAAACACATGCATGTGTCAGTGCTAGACTTCCAAAGCAACTTTTCCAAAAAATCAGAATCCAGGGTGAGGGTCATTAGGAGGAGGGAAACAAAAGGGAAGGAGCACAGGGGAAAAGATCGGGGAAGCAGGGAGCTAAGAATCAGCTTCAGAAAACTTACTTTCGGTTTGATACAAATGGTGGGCTCAGAAAACTAAGGCACACCAAGAAGGGAAACCAATTTTAAGTCAAAAAGAAACTCAACTCCCAAACGGAAGTCATCAGAAGGGTAGTAGGGGCAAACAAGTCTTAGAACACCTGTGTCCTTTTCCTTTGTAAATTACTGGGTTCCCAAGAGCAACACGTTGTATTCCTTACTTAGCTCTCCTTCTCTGGCACGTAACATACTGCCTGGCTCACCAAAGGCTCTCTCGCCATGATTGTGGAAATGAATCTCCTGACCACTCAAGGCCGACACTGTGGAAGATGGACCAGTCACCCGCCAGCCTGCCCAGCGTCACTGCTGGAAACAGCATGAAACTGGACAGACCATGGGTTTGAGTCCAGGTAGAATATGCGGGATCCTCTAAGCGGGGAGAGCAAGTTAGTGAAGAGAAGAAACAGGAACGTGACCACGGAGGGAGCACAGGCTACTGCAGCATGGTAGTTTTTCAGAAAGAGAAAGATCTCAAGAGAAAGGATGCACTCCAACCTCCACACGAAGCAGAAGCAGGCTGGAATCAGTCACGGGCTCACGTCTTGATTTTACTGCTTCTATCTCTGTGACTTTAGGCACGTTTCTTAACTTCTTGGTGCCTCAAACACTGAATCAGGCTAGTAATACCTACTTTAATATTATTGAAAAGATTGAAGGGAAATAACATGTTGTCACTGGAATTGTAACAAATACGAATAAATGGGAAACATGTTCAGTGAGAGAATTCTGCCCTTTACGCCTACTCACTTTTATTACAGGCTTTCTCCCTAATAAATTACTTTTCAAATAACATTCATGAGTTCCTTTCACAGAAAAGCAAAAAAAAATTTTTTTTGAGTGGGAGGGGAAGACCATGACCCTTTCTATAGTCTTTTCAGATATTCCTAACATCTCCTGTTATTATCTTATGGTATTTTTATTTGATGATAATATATTAAAGTCTTCTCTAGGGCATATCACTTTTTTCTGAGCAGTGATAGAAAATTTGCAATTTATTATTTGCTCCTTGGTGTGCTACCATTTTATTGCTAACACATTTTTAACCAAATGTGGGAACTGACGTATTATTATTTCTTTCTATCAATGATGAAGTATAAAGTGTTATTTGGTGAAAAGGAATGAAAGGGCTCTGCACCTGAGGATTGTGCTCAGGAACAGGAATGGCTCTTCAGGCAGACACACATATGGGCAGGTGGAGACAGTGATTCACGAATGTCTAGGTCAGTCTCTCCAATGAAGCCACTACTTCTGATTTTCAGAGCAGCATAAATTATGCAAGATCATTAGCTCTCAGCTAGGATTTTTTTTTCCTACAAGTTGATGAGCTGTATCGATGAAAGATTTGCGGGTAGGAACATGCCCTTATTATTTCTTGGCTTTTGACTTAGCATTAGGAAAATACAACTGTTAATGGGCAGTTATACTCGCCAGACACCAGGCTAAGCATTTGCATCCCATTTAATTCCCACAACGGATCTGTGGTATGGTTGCTACCCTGAGTCTCAACTTACAGATCGAGGGCAATGGAGCTGAAGAGAGGCTATGGAACTTGTTAAAGGTCACACCGAGAGTAAACACTGTGATAAAACGCAAACTCAAGATCTATGCTTTTAACTGCTACACAACATCACCCATACAGAACGCTCAGAAACTGAACAATGTTTTTGTTTATTCATTCATCCTAAGCACAGTTATTGAAAGCACATTTTGTGCAAAATATTGTGCTAGGAATTAAATCATAATTACTTTCTACTTTTTCTTCGGGAAGCCTCTGAATTACTGTAGCTTGAAAATCCACTCTATTCCTAGTTGTTCCATTTTCCCACATACAAGAAGTATACGCCTAGCTCAGAGGGATGTGAACACAGCAGAGGCACAAGTTTCCAACATGAGAGGCCCGCTGGGGTGGTACAAGCTGTAGGTGGTATATATGGGGGAATGGAATAAAGGACCCACAAGGACAGGGTCCTCTCCTTCCTCCCTGCCAGAGGTCAGTATATCAGCAGAGCAATAGCAACAAGGGAAAAAAAAAAGAAGTGGCCAAGACTGGGCAGAGAAGCCCTGGTCCAGCTATTGTGGCCTTGGCTGCACACACAGACATTAGTGCCCTGAGTGTTGCTCTAATGCCTGAGTGCTTTAGCAACGCTGTTCTGCGCCATCTTTCTTTTCTTTTTCCTGAGGAGAAGCAAGAGTCCAGGAGGCAGTGCAGAGCCCTTTCCTTGTCGTTTTCCTGGGAATCTGACAGGCCTTTGCAGAAGAGGAGCAAAAGCATTTTAGAAGCGAAGTGAGAACATCAGTCAGTTCAATACACGACACTACTGGTGGCTAGTGGATTTACAGCAGGAGTTCAAAATGTTAAACAAACGACCTTCAAACTTTGTAAATCAGGCATCCCTACCCCCTCAGAAAATTAAGTATGCACTGCTATCTGCAATATGGATTTATGGCTAAATCTGCTGTCATTATTAGGTATAGTTTTAAATGCACAAAAATAAAAATTAGAGAAGGGGAATATGAAACATGAAATTATGCTATTTTCTTCCAAATGAGAACCACAGGTTCTGCTTGGAGGTTCGCTCATCTAAGGTGCTTTGGAGTTATCTGGAGGGCTGGCTAAACCCCAAACTGCTGGGCTTCAAAATGGGTGGGTCTAGGGTGAGGCCTGATAGCCCTATTTTTTATTATGTTCCCAGCTGATTCAGGACCCACCTCTTGGCAGCGATCGGCTTGTTAGTTTTACAATCATATCCCTGCAGAACACATCAAAATATATGTGTTTTAAAGCGGCAAAGTATGATAAAGCTGTATTTCAATGCCATCAAGAGGCGTTCATGGTTTTTAGTTATTTGCCTGAAGTAGCCAGTGCAACTTATCTAGGGATTTATTCGATGATCGTTGTTCTTATGCAATGTTTTTTTTAGCTTACACAACTTAGAACACAAATAGTATAATAGTATCTGAAATATGCAAATTACTCTCAGTACGTCATGACTCATTTAGTTCTCTCACATAGGTGTCTTTCCATGCTTATGCCCAACCAGCCTGGGGCGGGCCTTTCACTACATTATCAGTTGGCAAACTATTTCTAAAATCATTCCTCTAAGTTTCATTTTGGTAAATATTAAGTAAATGCACACACATGCCAACAGAACAATATCCTGTTCGAGTAAAATTTCGTTCTTGGAAGGAGGCTTGGCATAGGACAAAATTATTATGTATCTTAAAATGTGTGCTGCTGTCTTTCACATCTTCCATTATAGCTTTTCTTCCTCTTCTTCCAACTTTCTTTTCTTTAATCACTCCTCTCTCCTTCCAGCCCTTCCATTAATGTTCTTGCTTGTTTTTTCTCTCCACTAGCATCAGGTAAAAGCTTCGCTGCACAACCGTGTGTCCACAGACATATTTGCATTTGAAAGAAATGACTAAAGATGGGGAAGCACCAGGATCCCCACATCCACTGGAAAGAGGTGACTATGCTGGCCTGCCAGGGGAAGGCTCAACCCTGTGACCCCAAATCACATATAACACACTCATAGAGCTAATGCCAGAAAATGAAGAATAATTTCGGTAAGCATCGAAGCACATTCCAATGCACGCACGGGGAGAAAAATGTTTTCAGATGTCATTCAGGATGCACATCAGAAAAACCTGAGGAAGTCGGTCCAGATTCGCACCTTAGCTCCAGCTCCAGCAGATGGTGGACCACGGGAGGTTCCACTGCACGGCGGCAAGACATCCCTCGTGACAAGCCCTCCCCAGAAGCCGGCCCTGCTTGGCAGCTCATCCTGCCAGGCCTCCTGGAGAGTGTGCATTCATATTGCAAACCCTACTTGGGTTGCACTCCAGGTTTCCCTGGGCCAGGGTTTAATCCTAATTTTAAAAATGTCTTAAGTTTTGCTTCATTTTTGCCTTCTCTTATTTCTTTGTCCTTGAACTCTTGCCATAGTTGTCTTGGTAGGACCAGACATCTTGCTGCAAATCAAAAGAAACGCAGCAATACCCACTTAGGAGTTAAGGCCCCTAGCAGAGATGTAACTGGCAAATGGCAGTGTTCCAGGCAGAGGCAAGGGCAAGGCTACAGCAATAAACTCAGGGGCTTTTGGCCTTCTGCTTTAAAGGTAACTTTCTAGAGGCTCATTTGGAAGTAACAGGGAGAGGCCAAAGATACACACAGACGTGTTACTGCTCACACGACTCAACACTCCAGAGATCTGTAACAAATAGCCAACATGCCACAGCAGATGAAAATGCCTGGATGGATGTCAGGTTGCAGCCTCAGCTGAGGCCTGCCGCTCAGCAGTGAGGTACAGAGCGCCTGTCTATTTTGTCGAAGGTAGAAATCTTGGCTGTGCTGTGTGAAACTGCTGTGAGGAGCATTTGTATCGGGGTGAGAGACATTGTTCAGCAGAGAGCAGCAGCGAATCTGAAGATGCTGGTCCAGGCAGGAAGGGAACGAACAATAGCAGCGCTGAGGACAGGCAGGAGGAAAGGACCATCAGGGAACAAATCTGCTCGGGGACGTGGGGGAGCGGAACTACGTTTGTCTGTGGAAGATCGCACATGCTAGCCGCTAATGCTGCCATGTAGCACTTTATAGCAGATAGCTCACTGCTTCACAGTGATTTAAGTAGTTAGGATTTAATTTTTCTTTCAAGTTCTACCTTATACTTTCTCATGCGTGGCGGGGTGGGTGGGTGTGGGGGTGTATGTGTGTGTTTAAGAGCAGTTTCACTTGTTTAGAATGTCATTTCTTTTCCAAGACGACTGATTACTTGGAGGTCCACGTACCATTGTGTTCTTAAGCTCATTTCCAGAACACGAGTACGTGAAGTTTCCAGTGATGTGCACAGGTTCATCTCTATGCATGAATTAGGAAACACAGCCCCTCTGCAATTTAAACATGCAAATCTAATCGAATTAAACAAATCTGGAAATGCTTGCTTTCTTGTATTACCATTCTATCTTTTACACACACACACGTACACACACACACACACACACACACACACACACACACACACACACACACACATTTTTTTTTTTTAGGTCAAGCACACAGTGTTCTACCAGAAGGGAGTAATGGCAAATCAAGATGATAGCAGGAATAAAGAAAAATAATCACTCAGTCTACATGGAGCTGAGAGAGAGAGAGAGAGAGAGAGAGAGAGAGAGAGAGAGAGAGAGAGAGAGAGAGAATTAGAAAACAAAGAGTAAAAACTTGTAGGGCAAAGCTCCCAAACTTTGAGCAAAATTCTACTTTCTTTGCCCTTTGAAGATGAGAAACAGAGTGTTATGGCAATGTCAATATAAGTTTTTGAGAAAAAATAAGTTACCCTGTGTCCCACTGACTTAATGTATTTGACGACTGCAATCAATTTTTCAAATTTTAAAAATCTGGATTTTTTAGGCCAAATTCAGGGGGAAAGATTATTTTTATTTTACTTATCAGAATATTGCAAAAATATTCTCATTCTAAATACTTTTACCATGGCATTGCAGAGAAAAAGAGAAAACTCACTGAAGAAAAATATGAAAGGTTCATAAATGCATAAAAATTTGGAATCTCAGTGGTAATCCAGAAAATGAATATTTGATTTAGTGAGATAAGATAATCTCATAGTTAGTATATCAGAAAAATAAAAATGTGAACTAACGAAGAAGTGAAACAATGCGCTTCTGAACCGGGGGGTCAGCTGAGACGGTCACTGGACAGTGATCCGAAGCATCAGGGTAAAGTTAAGCACTTTGGATGACCTTCCTTCTGGTCTACTTCCCCTCTGTACAGCAGCACTGTTCCCTACATTTCTCTCTGATGGTACAAGTATTCTTTTGTGTGGAGCAAGGTGATATTGTCCCTGTCTTCAGGATGTGGCTACAAAGCCCTTGAAATGGGCTAGTGTAACTGAAGAACAGAATTTGTTATTTTAATTATGTAAGTTTAAATTTCGGTGCCTCAGCAACATATGTGTACCAATTTTGCCATAAAAAGTTTTCATTTTTTGACAATTTGTTAATTTGTAATGTGTAAAATTCTATTTCTCATATATCATGTGCTTTCCCCCAAGTATTAACAGAGTAAAATATTCTTCCTCTGTGTACTTCTGACTGTCTGTGTACATCTGACCGTCTCTTTTAGCCCCTTTTCAGCTGAAGTCCTCGCTATAAATCCCAGCTAATCTTTTTCCTACTGATTTTATAATACTCTTTACTTATTTCTAATTTATATCCTCCAGAACATCAGTACAAGTTTTTTCCATCATATTTTTCAGTAATTATGCAAACTTAGTTTCACGTTTGAAGGTTAAAGCATCATTAGCTGAGATCAACATGTTCAACTATACTAATCCTGAACCAGCATAAGATTCACACACTGCAGTGCACTGAGTAAAATATGTTTGTCTAAAATACGAAATGCTCATTTAGTCTACAAGAGAACCATGGAGAGGTATATCCCAATGGCAAGGGTCACCGCTCCATCTCTGAGTGCCAGTTGTCTGCTGGACATTTTATTTCATTGTCATCGGGCTTCTATTTTTGGTGTGGAGACACTTGCTTCCAGTTTATGGTAGTTCCTCTGTAGATAAAGTCTATCTCACTTGTTGCTTTAGAGATCTTTCATCTTTTTTGTTTATCCCATTCCCTATTTTCTCTTCCTGCAGCTCTTACTAGAAGTTATGTTGGAACGCCTTCTTACTCTAGCATTCGAGTCTCTTTCTCTCTCTTTTCTGTATTTTCTATACATTTATCTTTCAGCGTCGCATCCTGGGCCCTGCCTCAGACCCATCTTCCAGTTTACTCTTTTCTGCTATGCATAATCTTTCATAGATTTCAATTTTAATGATCATTTTTTTCATTTCTGGAACTTATTATTTTGTGAAGATGCTTGGCATTTTTACGTAGTCTTTTTGATTCATTTTCAACTCATCTGTTGATTCAACTTATTTTTTGTCTTTAATAATTTAAGACATATTTATTCTAAGTCATAGTCAGGCAATGGTATGTCTTTGATGGTTAGATTCTTCTGTTTTGCATGTTTCCTGCTGCCTGTGCTAGATTCTTTTATTTATATATATTTTACAACATCAGCTTGTGATCACACATTCAGCAGGACTTTATCTGCGGATTCTTGAGGTGTATTGTTTCTGGACTACAATGACAGTGTAGTTACGTTTCTCAGGAGGCTCAAATACACATCCTAGTTACCTTCTTGTGCTGGTGACTCAGTTTCCCTGAGTTCCCTTTCCCCTCTGAAGGGTCTGTTTGAATCAGAATCCTAATAGGAAACACAGGAATGATTTTAGGACCACCCATTTACCAAGGAATTGATTATAAAGATTAGGGCGGCAAATAGGAACAAACAGACCTGAAGGTTGACTGCATGGTCTTGCCGCTGTCCCCAAGCCCCTAAGGGATGAGAAGCGGGAAGGATGTCTGAAACTTGCAAGGACAGAGGTATAAATGTGGCCTCCTTGGGCAGAACAGTGACCTTCGATTAGGGAGCACAATTCAAAGGGACCCCAAACAGAAGGAGGCAGAAAAAAAAGTACATCATGCTTTCTCCTTTTTCCCTCCAGATATTCTATTTCACTCGAAGCCAGAGGACAAGTGTGGCATTGGGTGGAGAAGGCCAAGAGGCGAAGCTGGAGGCACAAAGAGCCAAGACCAGTAGAAAACTGCAGTAAGTTTCTCAGTTCTAATTCCTCTCCTAAGACAATGACATTCTAACTATAAGGCCCTCACTAACAGTGTCACAGAACTCCCCCCAGGAAGTCATGGCATGAGCACACGCAGTCTTGCATCCCACCTTTTTTTTCCCTCTTCATTTGGGCCCTGGAGATCTCTCTAACCTTCACTGAGCTCAGTTACACATCTAAGAGTGTTTAGATATTTCGTGCAATTCAACTGCCTTGAGTTTTAGGGTATCTCTAATCCAGTACATTGCTAGAAAAGAAGACATGAGTTATCCCACCCAATCTCACACAGACCCTCTTATGTAGACAGCATTGACATGTTACAGCTGAACAATAAGACTGGGTTAAATCTCAGGGACAACAGCACCATGAGGCTCACGACTGGAACACTGACGCCAAGGCCCAGGCTCTTTCTACTCAGCACTGGGGCAAGCATGGTATCTGATGAGTGGTGACTGTCCTTTTGGCAATTTTGGCAATTTTTTTTAAAGGAAAGAAGAAAAATAGAAAAAGAAATAAGGAAAGAAGTCGTATACAGTCAAGTAATACTGAATCATCTGAAAGACTAACTTTAAAGCTTCAAAATAAGACAGGCTAAGAAAGAAGCCTAGCGGAGATTTATTAAGCAGGGCTGACATTCTGACATATGGTGTTATAGGCTGCACTGCTTCTTCTATAACCACCATCATTAAGGAGGAAAAATGTAAATCTTGACAATTTTTTCAGCAATACAAGGCTATTAAACAAACATATCTTCGCTTTCAAATTGTCTGAGCATTTGCAATTGAGCCATGTTACTTTCAAAGAAAATTAAATGGCTCTAAATTGACAAAACAGAGAAAATGCTTCTGAAGAGAAACACCATGCAAAGAAAAGCAGCAACTCTGAAACCCCAGAAGGCGACAGCTGACACTCAGAGCCAGGTGGTAGGAATTTGTGATGTAGAAGAAAAATCCTTACTCAGGTTATGCTGTGCCATGTCAAACAATTCTTTCACCTATTAAAGTAACTCATAATGAAGATGCATTAGCTATACTGGGTCAATCACATTGTAAAACTTCTATTTTGCAAAAGCAAAGAAAAACTTGCTTTGTTGAGAATATAGTCTAAAAACTGAATAAATCAGGGACAACTCTTGAGAAAATATTCCTAATGTTGGAAGAAATAATCATAAATTGTAGGAAGAAGCTATTTCTTAAAATAAGAAAAAGAAGAAACTTTCTCATAAGGACATCTAAAAATACCATTTTGGGAAATGTTATGCAGAGGATAAACTTTTCTAGACCATTTACATTAGAAAACATGCCAATAGTTTCTTATCATCAAAAGTATTTAGTTCAGCGTGGAGAAAATTCACTTTAGAATAAGACTTGAAAATAAAGAAAATGAATTTTGCAGATAAGAAATAAAACAGGTATTTCGTAAAAGCATATATTGAGATTCTAATATAAATTCTAGTCAAATTTGTGAGGAGTAAAACATGAAGTTGGTAATCTAAATTGGTTCTGTTTTTGATACACTGATAAACTTAATGTGGGGCTGTCAGGAGAACGCACACACATATATAAGTGTATGAAACTATATATAAACCAGATGCTACTTAATTGGAACAAGTGAAATTTTAAAAGATATTTAATTAACTATAACAAATAAAGCACTACTACATGATGGACAAAATTTAGTGCTAAAAACTGTTTAACACACACAATGAGAAACCAGAAAGATACAGAATTCAACAAAATGCAGACAAATTGTACTGTCTTTTGATGACCTAAAAAAAAAGATCAGAAGCTGCAAAGAAAAATCCCATTGGTCTCATTAGTCAAGCGCTGATTTGAAATCTTTTTCTGAATGCTTGATGTCTAAAAAGGGACTGAAATATACTCTATTGTCTTGCTATGTCTGGCTCCTATAAAAATCCTTATGAGCTAGAACACTTCCACTGAGAATAATCTTTGTGGACTGTACAATTGTGGGGCCAAAGGGGACACACTCTTGAAGAAAGAGGACAAATCGAAGTCAACGACAGAGACTGGGTAGCAGTGAGAGGCATTTCAATGACATACAATATCAATTCAGTCACATTTGATTTGTGGAATGGGTGTATGATTTTATGCTAGCTTAAAATGAAAATGCTTTCTTTATAAATTAGGGAACTTCGTTTTAAATATATTTTAAAAATACATCTGTTTTACTAGTGAGAAATAGTCCACACCGTACTGACTGTTAGCATCCGCCTCCCCTAACTCCTAATGGGATACTTGGAGAAAGGGCCTTGAAAGAAAGGGCAAATGAGGTTATGCAGGCAGTGCCCCGGTCTGATGGGATTTGCGCCCTAATTAACAGAGACACCAGAGAGCTTGTTTTCTCGTTCTCTCTACCAAGTGAGGACACAGTGGGAAGGTGGCCATCTGCAAGCCAGGAAGAGCACCCTCACCAGACCATGACCATGCTGGCATTCTGATCCTGACTGTCCAGTTTTCTGAACTGTGAGAAAATAAATAGCTGTTGTTTACACCATCTGTTCTATGGCATTTTGTTAGCCCAAGTGGATAGCTATAATGAATAAACATGAGGAAATGCTTTAGAACTGGGTGACAGATACAGGCTGGAAGAGTTTGAGATGCTTGTCAGAAATGTGGATGTTAAGAGTGATGCTGGTGAGGCTTCATGTGGAAATGAGGAACATATTTTGGAAACTGGAGGATATATGTTCCTTGTTATAAAGTTATGAAGCACTTGGCTGAACTGTGCTCTAGTGTTTTGTGGAAGGTAGAATTTGCAAGAAATGAAATTGGTATTTAGCTGAGGAGATTTCTAAGTAAAGTGCTGACAAAAGTGTTTCCAGTCCTCCTGAATGCTTACAGTAAAATATAAAAAGGGAGAGATGAGTTGAAGAAGAAATAGCTAAGCAAAGAGGAATCAGAGTATGAAGTACTCAGAAAAAGCTTTGCCTACCCATACTACAAAAGAAAAAAAAAAGAATGGTTACTCTGAGAAAATGTGTGGTTAGATTATCACTTGATAAAGAGTTGTGGAGCTATATAAGCACAAACACTGCTAGTTCGAATAGTAGGGGTGGAAATCCAACAAAATGAAGAAGGCTATCAGACTTCTCAGATTTGAAAGAAAGGGTTGATCCTGAAGGTGACTCATGTCAGGTCATCAGGGCCACTGTCTTGGATTTGACAAGCCAGGTGGCCTTTGCCTGAAGCCAGTGGGGGGAAAAAATAATTGGCAGAGCCATCTGAAGCAGAACTCTGCCACCCAGTGGGCCTGTGGGAAAGAGCACTGAAACAAAAAGGATTATGGGGTAAAGGCTTGAGATCTAATGGAAGCCACTTTGGTTAAGTTCTGGAAATGACTGGGCCCTGTAATCACCTCCTTCTTTTCTGTTATAATTCTCTCTTTTGGAATAAGTATGTAGTTGGGATCATAACTTTTCTGAGCCCACAGCTTCATAGCTTGAGAGGAATTTCACCTTGGATGAATTGTACATAGTCTCCTTCATATTTGATTTAGATGATATTCAGGTGAGATTTTGGGCTTTAGAATGCAGAGTTGATGCTGGAGTGAGTTAAGAATTTTGGGACTAGTGGGATGAAATAAACATATTTTGCATAAGAAAAGGACATAAATTTGCATAGGCCAGAAGCAGAAGGTTTGCGATCAAATACTTGTTAAAATATAAATTCATATGTTGAAGTCCTAACTCCCTAGTTTATTGACATCTGGAGATGGGGCCTTTGGGAGGTAATTAGGGTTAGAGGAAGGCCATGAGGACTGGGTCTTTTTCTGATGAGAGCAGTGTCTCTAGAAGAAAAAAACCAAGAGAGCTTGTTCTCTCTCTTCTTACCAAGTGAGATAGTCAGAAGCTGGCAAATCTGCACACCAGAAAGGGATCCTTCTAATTCAACCATGCCAGGATCCAGATATTACACTTCCAGGTTTCAGAAATGTGAGCAATTTACATTATGTAACCACTCAGACTATTATATGTTATTATGGCAGCCAAAGCAGATGAAGTCATTCTATTAAAATGGGGAAGATGGCCCTTTGTGGGGACGCTCGTCTACATTCCTAGTGTTCTTAGAGGCCCAGATAGAGGATTTCAAGCTCAAGCCCACCCGGACAATTTAGCAATTTGGCAACTTAGAGAGAGATTGTATCTCAAATTAAGACAAAGACCGGAGGTTTAGCTCAGTAAGAATGTCCTTGGTTCAATCTCCTCTCCAGTTCCACAAAACAAAATCAGACCAAACCAAACCAAACCAAACCAAACCCAGCCACAGGGCTAAGGTCTTTAAAAATTTCAACAACAAAAAGAAGGAAAAGTGTGTAGAAACATCCCAGATTAATGGTAGCACAAGCAATATGACCCAGTGGAGTCATATCCCATTAGGGACAGCACTAAGTCTGTTGACAATATGACAGATAGACAGTAAATTGGATGGTTACTTTTTCAGTGTGTGTTTACAAAGTTGGTTAACTATAAATGGTACCTAAAAGAATGTTTCTATTCTTAGGAACCATGTGTTAAAATATTTAGGAATAAAGAGCCACGATCTATGTAACTTACCCTGAAATGATAAAAATAATCATCAATATACATTTACTTGTTATATAAAATGGGACAAAATATTTATACTAAGTGAAAATAATCTTAATCATAATAGGTATACAAGAACCTTGGTGCTGTATTTCCATAATAGTTTTGTAAATCTGAAATGATTTCTATAGAAAAATAATAATAAAATTATTTTAAAATTCACTTAAATTAATTTTATATTTGATCTAGAGTGATGTTTAGTAAAACAGAGCAGCCCTATTGCTCTACTAAGTCAACCTCTGAGAAAAACGAACCAATCATTATTGACCTTGTTAACAACATGACATACTTTCTAGACACTCACATGGAAATCAACTCCTGAGGTCGTGTGGAAAAATCACGAGCCACTACTCACCACTTCCTTCCTCTGACTGGAGGAAAGGAGCCAGTTGTGGCTTTCACTTTGTTTAATTAGAAAAGTTAGAGAAGTAAGAGACCAGATTTATTTCAAATGCCTCCCTAGGGCTTCGTGGAGGTAACATGCGGAAAGCACTTTGTAGTTTCTGATATCGACTTAAATCAGACAGAAATAGATATAGCAGGAGCTTCAATCAAGTTGGTTCTGAAAATTTTTCTATGTAGCAAATAGATGAGAAAAATAAACTTCTCTCAAAAGCTACCTTAACAAAGTGCTCTTTTTAAAGGATAACATTTTCTTTTTTCCTTTGAAAATCACTACATTCTATGGTGGGACATAGCTCAGTGGTTAAAGTTGCATGGAATAGGTAACGCCCTGGGCTTGATTCCCCAGCACCACACAAAAATTTAGGTAGGTGTGTGATATCCTAGACCTGTAATCCCACCATTACTTAGTCGAAAGCAGGATTGCTGTGAGGTCAAGCCCAGCATAGGCTACATAAGTGAGCATAGTACCACCTTGGACTATTATTGACACCCTGTCTCAAAAAAAAATTAGTACGTGCTCATCATAGAATCTTTAAGAAATAATTTTATTGTGAGAAACACAGAAAATGACCCATAATTCCATGTAGGTGTAATATTTTTTGGTATTTTCAAATGTTTTCCTAGGTGACACGTAGTACATCTAAGAAATAATACTTAAACTTCAACATAAATAGTATTTTGTAATCTGATTTTTGAATAGTGCTACATTGTGAGCAAAGATTTTCCCATTATTGTGCCTACACTATTTCATTTTAAGGCAAACTTATCCAAAGATCTGTGCAATATGTAGCATTATTTCCTTAGGACAGACTTTTACAATTGAAAATTCTGAATCAAAGGAAGGAATAGTTTTATGAGCTTTTTGATATGTGCGGTTAAGAAGTTATCCATCCAATTTAAACTAATTCACGTCAGGTACAAGTCATTTCTAAAAATATATTAATTTCCAAAATTTTCCCGTCACTGGTAATCTAGGTTGCATTTCTTTGATTGCCAGTGACTGAAAAACCAAGGCTCCATAAAGGTCACACAAAGTTGTTGGGGCTCTTTAGTGTGTTGAAGAATTTCTTGCATTTTATGCGCATGACACGGACATTTTTTTAAAAGAGGTGAGCTGCCCAGTAGCATATTTAAGATTTTGGATCTATATCTCTATGAGGTATTATGTAACATTTATACAGACATTTAAAATTATTACATAGCTGAATATGGCAAAGATTTTTTTTATGGTCACTGGTTTTTTATGGTTAAGACATTTCCCATTTAATTATATACATACGTGTTTGTGTGTGTGTGTGTGTGTGCATGTATATGAATGTGTGTATCTATTCTTTTCTAGATTTTAAGCGTAGACTTAGGTGACATGAGTAAACAGATTTCTAAATACATTTAGAATACTTGAAGGAACTAAATAAAGACTGGGTGACGATGTTGATAATAATTCTGGGTAAAATATTAGAATAAATATGTGTTTAAGTCAATAATGTGTCATATAGGTCATGTCATCTGAGTATGTTGTGTATTTATTTTCTTTGTCAGGTTTCAGATACTGCATCAAGTGGGAAATTGCTTCTAGGAGAAGGAAAGACTGAAACAAAACGTAAAATAACCATTTTCACCTTTATGTTACCAGTCTATTCTACTTTTCCCTAAAAGATCCACTAACATTCTCCTAAACATAGCACCTGTAGTTCTGATCATAATGATGAATTCAAATACAGCTCATAACAGTGAAGATGAGAAGAGGGAACCAAGTCACTGCCTTTAAATTCACTACTTTTATGGAATGTAAATTGGAACAGATCTATCAATACAGAATTTCCATCATCACAGAGGCCAACTTGCCTCTTACTCATACACTGGGTGGTAATATTTCCTACATAATCATAATTAGGGGTACAACTGACAGAATTTTCCTGATAATTATGCTATAATTTAGCTAACTGTAACGTCAAATTAAATTACCTCTTTCTCATAAAATATCTTGAATTATGTTTATATGTTCTTAATATTAGATTAGGTTTACTGAAGGGCAGTAGCTAGTGATGGGAAATACTGTGGGAGAAAGCTCTGAAATTTTTATAAGTATCAAGCGAGCTGTAGTATAAGCTGTAGTTTGTATCTCAGAAGAACTGATCAAGACGTCTGCTTACCGGAAAGCTAAAATTAAAAAGACATGGAACACCAAGCTTTCATGTGAAGAATTTCCATGCATTGAGTTTGGGAGTGCAATTAACACTGCTCCTTTAAAAAAATGACTGTATTTAGCCAAGTACGTAATTATCAAATGAGCCAGCATTTTACTCCTAGACATTTACTCAAGAGAACTGAAAAAAACCATGTTCACCAACAGATATACATGAATATTCCTAGTAGCTTTATACATAATAGCCCCAAACAGTCGGGTGGTGGGGGAGGAACCTCAAATGTCAGTCAATGGGAAAAACAGGTAAACTGTTGTATACTCACATAATGAGATATCACACAGAAATGACCAAAACTACTGTTCCTTGCCATATCTGGCTGAATCTCACAAATACATTGAATAATCTTCTTTACAAAAGTCTAAGCACTGGCAAAATTAACACATAAAGGTTTAAACCAGAATAACAGGTATTTACCCCTGGGGTGGAGCAGGAAGAGGCAGGAGGAACTTTCTTGGTGCGAGAGTCTACAGATCTGTTTGGATGGTGATTACAGAGGTGTGTGTCCATGTGAGAACAGAATGACCTGTACGCTCAGATCAGTGCATCAGCGCACTTTACTGTTGGCAAATCTCATTTAGCGAGAGAGAAGTGTTCTGCTGTTGATGGTCTTAACGTCACACAAGTTGAAACAAACACATTCAAGTTTCTCTCATCTTAAAGCAAAAACAAACAAAAGCCCGACTACCCAGCCATGGTGGCACAGACCTGCAGAACCAGTACTCTGGGCGGCTAAGGCAGAAGGACTGCAAATTCCAGCCCAGCCTGAGACACTTAGCAACTTAGTGAGACCCTGCCTTGTTTTAAAAATGGGTTTGGGATATAGCTCAATGTAAAGGCCCTGGGTTCAATCTCCAGTACAAAAAGCAAGCACGCAAACCAAACCTGAAGGCCTCGGCCTCGCCCGGCCGCTGCCTATCTCTGCTCTTCCTTTTCTGAAGTCCTTTCCATGATGCCAGTGATCACTTTCTTCCTAACCTCCCGGTCTTGCTCCCTCACTGTCCCATTTCCTCCCTGGAAACAGTCTGTTCCCAAACCCTAACATCTTGGCTATTAAACATAATAAAGGATTTTCAGTCATTTTATGCCTATCAGGAGTATTCACACACCTGACCTCTTTCTCCGTCTCGAAAGCCTTTCTTTTCTCTTTTCGGAGATGCTGCGTTCCATGGCTTTACTCCTGCCTCTGAGGTGCTGCTCCGTCATTCCCTGCTGCTCCCCCAGAGTTGGGCCTGGTGCTCGTTACCTCACATCACGCTCTGCCTGATCCGCCTCACCTAGTCCTCTTTTTTCTGTTCATTTAAAAAACCTTCACCCAGATCATCTTCCCATCACCCACATCTACTTATTTCGTGACCTATCGGGTAGCTCCACTTGGATTTCCCACATGTACCCCAACTAATATTTTTATACTCCCCCAAATCTCTGCCTCTTCTAAACCTACCTTGACGAAAGGCATCCCCATGTGCTGGATAGCCAAGCCACAATACTACGAATTATTTTTAATTTATTCTATGTTTTCTTTTCTTAAATGCAACCAACCATCGTGATTCTACCTGCTGAATTAAAGTCGCGTTCCTCTGCTTATTTCTATTCATTCTAGACTAACTTACTAGGTTAACATCACTGCTCACATAAATATACCAGTATCTACTGAACTTATGCCTGTTACCACCCAGTCTTCACAGTACCAAATAGCCAGCACAAGTTTCTAAGGTGCAAATTTGGTCCCGTTCTTCCGTTGTCACTCTTCAGTGACTCCCCAGAGCCCTTAGGATAAGTTCTAACTCCACCCATCTTACAACGTGGTTCTCACTTAACTCTCACACTGGCTCTCTCTCCTGCCCACTAAGAACATACACTATAGCCTTCTATTAAAACTACTTTCAGTTCAAGTACACGCCATAGCTTCTTGTTTCTCAGTGCCTTTGTACATTCTTTTCTGGTGGCCATCCTTTTTTTAAACTTTTTTTTTTTTTGGCATCAATTCCCATATATTCTTAGTTTCATCTTATGACCTGAAAGTAAAATAGGGACTCTTAGGGAAGGAAACCAGGTGGGGGAGTTGGGCACGACAGTGCAGATGGAGGGTGGACATGATCAAAGCCCGATCTATGCATGTCTGGAAGTGTCATAGTAAAGTCATTAACTTGTACAATTAATAATTGTAATTTTGAAAATGTGAAAAAGTCTCATCTTAGATACTTAGATGACTTTCTTTGAGAAATCCTTAATGTCCATGACCTGCATTAGGTATCATCCCTGTAAGTTCCCAGGATACTCCACAGGTCTCCCTAGGATTATATATCTCATACTGAGTCATCACTACTTATTTATTTCTTGCTCTTCCTCTTTAGTGTAAGCTCAATGGACCTAAAATATAGGTCATTTAGTCATGTTTGAGCAGCAGAGGTCTTTCCAAGTATAAACCTTATGCTTTGTGTTTACAGATTGATTTTTCCACATTTTTCATGATCAAAGAGGAAAATTTGTTAAATACTTTTTGTTGGTTCCCTAGGTGTGGTTCTAAATGATGATTATTTTCAAAACATTTTTCTGATTTTTTCTGGAGCCTGGCTTCTGTTATCCCAATCCATTTTCCCCCAGTCATCTAGTACCTTTATATTAGCACTTCTTAAGCAAACTGAATAAAACAGAGAAAATATGTTTTAGAGTTCTAACGAATTTTGACTATTTGTCACACATAAGTAGACTTTATGTTGAGCAGTATTACTTTCTTACTTATGTCTCTTATACTGGAGGCATTTAAATATAGCATACCAGTACACTACCACTTATAAAGTGCCTTCTGTGATGGTTCAAAAGATGACAAATGTGACATTAGCAAGGCTGCTTCCACGTGGAAGGAAATATCTGGAAGGAGACATGGATGACGGAGTTCTTTCCTAACCTGATCTTCATAAAGCTGTGTAGAGCCACACAGGACATGATACATGTAGAAGTAAGTAGCCTGCGTTTAACAACTTTGTGTTTATTTCTTTATTCATTTTTGTGAAAATGTGATGTCATAAAAGTGGTGATAAATACAAGACACAGAATTCGTATTATTCAATTCATAGCTGCAGGTGACATAAAACAGATACAAAAGAAAACCATGGATGTTTCCGTTTACTGGTAACTAACCACATCCGTATGAAAGTAAAGAGTTAACAGCAGCCCTGAGACACTTGCTTACTACTAGGGAAAAATGACTGACCTCAACCACAGCTCCTTGTAAACATGCTAATGGTATTTGCTGTGGAAAGATACCAGAGACTCCCTATCTAAAATGATGCTTTTTGGCAGCATAGACCTGGTCTGTCTAGACTGTATTGTAAATAAGCCTGCAGTTTATGGATTTATGAGACATGGCTGGCTGGACATTAAGAGATAGACATGTAAGCATCTTCTGTCTAAGAAAGTATAAAACTGGTAACTTCAAAACTAAAATGGATTTTTTTTTTAAAGAACAACATGTTCACATGAATTGTTTAGAACTCAGCTGTTAATCTGAAATCAAAATATATCCTAATGCTTCAGAAAGTAACAGTTGTGGGAAACTGTCTGCTACTCAGGCCCTCTAGAACATGCCCCATCTGTGTTAAGCTCTTGCCAGTAACCAGTGTGTCTTCAGTAAAGTCTGGAATTGGGTATGATGCGTAATACTCATGACTCTCCTTTGAGTTTTCAACTTTTTGGTTAATGCAAAGTAGAATCAAGAAATAAGAAGTTGATAAATTGATACATCTGAACAGACAATGGGGATTGATTATTTTTGAAATAGTATTGTGAAAATTGGTTACTAATGTTAGACATATGGGTTCTTACCTCAGATTATATAGTAAAACAACCAATAAAAGGCAGGAAAATCATTTAGAATTAGAGTAGAAAGGGTATGAAACTTATTTCTGATTTTACTTAAGGAAGATCTTTCTAGGCAAAACATACATAAACCATCAAAAGAAGAAAACAGCAGAGAACAAATTAATAGGCAAAGAACAAACTGAGAAAACGTTTACAAAGTATCTGACAGAGGTAGATTTGGTACAATGAGTCAACAAAGGAGACAGATAATTGCCAAGTGGAGAAATACAAAGCATCAATGAGTACAGACATGACTATACTTACTACTAATCAAGAAAAAACTAGACATTTTAAAAAAACGAGCTATGATTTTCTGTGTATTACTGTCCTTATGAATAATAATATCCCACAGTGACTACCAAGGCTCAGACATGGGGTCACCCTCGCACACGTGGCTGGTGTGAATGTGGCAGTCATGGATGAGAGATCCCATGGAATGTTTCTGAACACTGAAAAGGCAGGAGCACTCGATCACGTGGACCGAAGCCAGAGCGCTCAACAACACCGACCGATCTCAAGGAAAATGTGTTCGGCTAACAGAGAGAAGCCAGGCTCAAAGGCTTCCCGGCACGTGATTCCACTTACATAATATTTTCATGACAAAACAATGATGACAAAGAGCAGACAGGCAATTGCCAGGAGGATGGGGATGATGACAGGGATGGGAAGGGAGGGGCTGACTGGGAAGTGCCATCATGAGGGAGTTTGGAGAAGATGCTGGTGTCGGCCACATAACTGTGTATTTGTTAAAATTCACAAAAATGTGAAAAATTAATTTTTATGTATGGTAAATAATTTTTAAAGGATTAAAACATAAAAAGACAAGAGCCAGGCCTACTGCCACAGTCTTGTAACTCTAACACTCTGGGAGGCTGAGACAGGAGGCTTCAAGTTAGACCACAGCCTGGGCAACTTAGTGAGTTAAATGAGATCCTGTCTCAAAATAAAAAAAAATAAGGGCTGGAGGAACAGCTCAGTGGTTAAAGCACTTGCCTAGCAAGCTCAAGGCCCTGAGTTTGATTTCCCAGCACTATATACACCAGGTGTGGTGGCACATGCCTGTAATCTCAGCACTTGAAAGGCTGAGGCAGGAGGATTACCTTGAGTTCAAGGCCAGCCTGGACTACTGCATAGTGAATTCAAGAGCAATCTGGACTACAGAGCAAGACCTTACAGAATAAATAAATAAATAAATAAATAAATAAATAAATAAATAAGGGGCTAGAGGAATACCTCAGCAGGTAAAGAAATATGAGGGGCTAGAGGAATACCTTAGCAGTTAAAGTGCTTGAGGCCCTGAGTTCAATTCCCCCAGCACCATATATGCTGGGCATGGTGGTGCAGGCCTGAAATCCCAGCACTTTGAGCACTCTGAGGCAGGAGGACTGCTCTATGTTTGAGGCCACCTGAACTACACAGTGAGTTCAGGACCAGCCCAGACTATAGAACAAGACCTTGTCTCAATAAACAAACAAACAAACAAATGGGTCTGGGGATGTTCACTGTGAAAATCCTGAGCTCTATCTCCAGTACCACTAAAATAAGTAAAATTAAATAAAACGAAATGGAATAAAATAAAACAAACTATAGGCACTAAAAGAGAAAAAAACAAATGTTGAAGGTTGAGCTTGAA
This sequence comes from Ctenodactylus gundi, assembly GCA_004027205.1. NCBI lineage: Eukaryota > Metazoa > Chordata > Mammalia > Rodentia > Ctenodactylidae > Ctenodactylus > Ctenodactylus gundi. Next base: position 20,963 of record PVKB01004600.1, read on the forward strand.
AAAAATTAAGTGTTATAGAAGCACTCAAGACTTTTATAACAGTACTAGAATTAGATGTCTAATCTAGGCTAAGTGATAAAATAGTGTGTATTTATTGGGCTTATTAACATTTAAAATCTATAAATCCACAAAACATGTTACAGTTGAAGGAAAGTAATATTTAATTATGGATGCATTTGATTTCTCCCCTCTTTCTTGGTTTTGTTTTTCACCCCTCCAGTTTCCATGTGGCAGCCTGCAGGTTACTGAACACTGAGAGAACTTCATCATGTGGTTCTTTATGTACAGACTGTGAACAGCACAATGGAATGCTTGAGGAGAAGCTTATCCAAGCAGGCAAAAATATTCCTCATGTAACAGTCAAATCTTTCACGGACTCCATAAAAGTCAGGAGTCTAACAATAAAGCCATATTTCCATGAAGAAATTTCCATCATAATGTATAGCAAAATAGCTGGTGATGCAGCTTTCTGGAGCCTTGTCTTGATCCAGGGATAGGACTTAGAGACTCTTATATTCCCAAGCTAATTCTTGAATATAAATAATGTACGTAACATTCTAGAAAGAGATAAACTTGACGGCCCACAATGAACTTCCACAGCAGAGACAATGAAAACACTCTTAGCCATTGTCACTGGGCCTAGTAACTGGGTGGTTAACAAGTTACCTATGATTTTATATTTGGAGCTATTATTTTGAGCTGGGGCACATAACTACAGATTCATCTACCAGTCTTCTGGTGATAGGATTAGGCCTTCTCTGAGTATAGATTCACTGATTGGAGCTCTGCATCTGACAAAGCCATACTCTAATTCATCATCTCCAATTCCCAATTTCCATTTACTTACTGTATAGCAAGGACTTAAAATTGTGATGCACACCAAAGGTAGAGAGAGTCCTGTGAGAATTTTGTGACTATTTCTCACAGCCTTGCATAGTTATCTCATGCACACCAAAATTGACAAAAATTTTTTTCTTACTAGCTTATTAATTTAGCTTTTATACTATGGATTCTCTTTTTACCTTCCCATTTTATTAAATCTCTTACTCAAAATTGTATCATGAACTGGTTTGGAACCCAATGTGACACAGTCTTGGTAAGTGTGCTTAATTAGTGGGGCAGAATTCTATGGCTGGATTTCGAAGTAGCTTACTGGGACTGGGTGTATGTCTCATTTGCTAAAGTGCTTGCCTAGCAAGCACAAGATCCTGGATTCAATTCCCAGCACCACATAATTGGCTGTGATGGCATATGCCTATAATCCTAGCACTCTGGAAGGATCGCCATGTGTTGGAGTTCTGTCTGGGCTACATAGTGAGGTCAGCTCAGATTACAGAGGAAGGCTTTGTTTCAAAAAACTAACAAAAGAAAGTAAAAAAAAGAAGAAATGTTCATTGGTCATGAGGCAATAGGAATAGAGAGTTTTCTTCAATCCAATGTCTAAGGTAAGTGAAGATCTGTTAAAATAGTATCTATGGTACCTGCAAGCTGGCTATCTATATCATTAATTGCGAAGTCTGGCTTGCTTAGTTTAGCTACATTTTATTTGAAAAGCAAAACAGATGTAATACAGAAAACCTAATCACAGAAATATATGCAAATAGAACATTTTCATCCTACAACAAAATGGTTGCCACTATAATTAAACATATTTTGGGTTTTATCATAAATATGTATGACAATAAATCCAGGAGGAACATAATTGCCCCAGTGAACAAAATTTATTTTTCTTTATACTCCCCTACCTTGGATATTTGATGCTTACTGCATTTCTCACCTAGTTCCTTTGAGAAGTTCCTGCATGATCTCCACTTCCCTACCATTAATTCCCTACATCCTCCTTATAACTGATGTTGCCCCACAGAATTCAGAACTATCTATCTTCCTTCTACCACTATGACCACATCCTTTTCACTTCAAACCCAGCCCTGCCTCACAATTATGAGCCAATTTTTGGATGTTTCTTCATGTCTAATGAGAACTTCTTTTCCTTTTTCTTTCTTCTTTCAAACAAGATCTCGCTCTATAATCAAGGCTGGCCCTGAACACATTGCAATTCTGCAGCCTCAGCCTCCCAAGTGCTGGGATTACAGGTGCATGTTACCATGTTTAGCTTATGTGGTGCTGGAGAATCAAACGCCGGGTCTTGTGCTTGCTAGGCAAGTGCTTTAACCATTAAGTTGTGCTCCTAGTCCCTGAGGATATTTTCTAACCAATGCAACTCCAGACCCCAATTCTGAAAATCCTGCATTCAAGGCATGACTATTTTGACTTTGAAGTTTACAAATTATCCTTCTTTGCAAAACAGACTTAAATCGGCACCGCTAGAGTAATTCATTTCAATCACAACTGTAAACCAAAGGGCTTGTCTTCGTGAACACCCTGGATAAGTCTTTTTGAGATTTCTGTTAGCCATTGTTATTCCCAAGACTGTTTTTCAAAGAGTAGATACTTTCTTTTCCCAAAGCTGACCTTGAACTCTCCCTCTAGCACCACCTGGCCAAATGTGCACCTGTGCCTGGGGAGCACCACAAGGGACTTGCCCTTAGCGATGCTGGCAGGGCTATTTCATGTCTGTGAAGGAGGATGCGTGTCTTTCTGTTATGAAGCAGAGGAAAATCTATTTGGCTGGTTTATGAAAATTGACTCATGTTTTAAGTAAAAACGAATAGATCTAAGGGCGCGCCTTTATACTAGTGAAGACTAACTCTATGATGGATAGCCTTCCTGATATTTAATAATCAACCTTTATTTACAGCCATTTTAAGGTGATCATACATTTCTTTCATTGTTTATGACAGTTGGAGAGGTGGAGCTGGCCATAGGCTTCTCTGCAGCAGTGGAAAACAGAGCTCATCCTACCCCTACGCAATCATTCAAGCTTCCGGTGGCCATTAAGGCAACCAGTGGATGCACTGAATATGCAACAGTGGAGCTGAGATCAGGTGTCCAAAGAGTCCATTTGTTCTCCAACAGGAAACACGTGCACATTATAAAAGATCTTTCTCTTCATAGTTCTAAACAAGCAGCACAAAAGCAAGCACAAATACATGGGTCACGGAGCAGCAAACTTCTTGGTATGTCAGTGGCCATGCTCTGTCATTTTCCTCTTATTACAGTCTCTTCAGCCCTCCAAGTCTGGACCTTGGTCCCTACTGGTTGCCCACGTCAACTTTACCAAGAATCACCCTGACAAAATCCACTGTTCCTCGGTCCATCTAATTTGACATTTTGGTAGCATTAAGAACAACTGTCACATCTTCCATCTTCATACACCTTTTCTCCCAACCTTTAGGGCCATGGACCCCTAAATCTCTGCTTCCTTTACCATCTACTAGTTTTTTTTTTTTTGAGATTGGGTCTTGCTCTGTAATTCAGGCTGGTTCTGTTCTCACTATGTAGCTCAGACTGGCTTCAAACTCAGAGTAATTCTCCCGCCTCAGCCACGTGAGTGCTAGGATTACAGGTGTGCACCACCACCCTCAGCTTGCGTGGTGCTGGGGAATCAAACTCCAGTACTTAGCACTTGCCTAGCAAGTGCTTTAACCACCGAGCTATCCTCCAGCCCTATTAGATCTTCCTTAACTTCCAAACTCTTAACTCTTTAACACCACCACTATGCTCAGTCCTTCTCTCTTCCCTTTTCTTTCTGCATTATCTCCTTAAACGGTCTCATCCCGTCCCGAAGTTTTAAATGTCACCTCCATCCCAATATCTTCCAAATTTAAATTTATAGTCCTGACCTTTCCTCTGGGCTCCAGAACTGCCCTAATGGACATTAGCTTCTCATGGATATTAATGAAGGCCTAAGGGAAGTTCTGAGCTATTATATTCAAGCAGAGCTTTTGATTTTCGCTCTTGCCCCCCGAAGCACACCTCACCTACTCCTCCCTGTGTCCTGGTGCAGCCGTCCCATGAGTCAGTTGCTCAGCCTAAATCGAAGGGCTTGGTTTTGACTCTTGCCTTTCCTCATCCCCCTCCTTCCCCTTCTGAACCTCTACCCATCTGGAAGTCCTGCTGACCTCACCTCTAAAATGATGTCTCTAAAATAAGCTGCAGCGACACGCACTGTCACTGCACAACTGACTCTTCTCCTGCCATGCAAAGTCTTTTCTGACATGTTTTAAACACATAAATCTCCTTCTCTAATGGCTTTTCACTGCATTTTAAATCAAATTCGCTCTTGCTTGGGACCTGACCTGACTCTGCTGGGCTGGCTCCTAACTTCCTCCTGACCGTGTCTGTCCTGCTCTCCCTCCTGGCACCACACACTTGTCTGTCAGGTTCTGGAACTTGCCAAGTTTGCTCCTGCCTCAGGGCCTCTGCATTAGTTCCTCCTTCTGCCTGGCATACTCTGCCCCAGATCTCCACATGGCGAGTTTCTTTCGCCAGTCTGGTCTCACCTCCAGTGTCCCCTCCCTGAGAGGACTTTCTTGCCCACTCGAGTCAGCCGTCCCTCCTCTGCATCTTTGTTCTCGTATCATCCTTTATACTATTATTTTTGTACGTGTGTGACACGTTTCTTATTGTCTTTTCTTATTTATCGTGTCTCTTCTAGCAGATAAAAATAGCTTCAGGGTTATTTGCTTTATTTTCTAGGGTGTCCCAGAGCCGGGTACTTAGGAAGCACTCAAAAAATCTTTGCTGAGTAGCTGAGGGGTCACATTGGAGTAACCGTGAAACTTCTAACATTGTTTTACTTTCATATATTAAATACAGGGGCATAAAGTCCTGAATGTCTATGAGCAGAAGCTCATCTCTGGAAGAAAAGCTACCAGGTGCTGATTTCATGGTTCATTCCGGTCCTGCCACCTGCTAGGGTTGCGTTTCTGAGGTTGCTTGTCCTCTGGAATCACCTGGGGAGCTTGGGGACTTGTCCTCATAGATGTCGATTTAACTGACATAGATTGCAGCCTGAGCAGCAGGAATTAGGTTTTCCAGGTGATTCTAATATGCAACTAGGTTTTAACGTGTTCATTTGTTTTCTTATTCGTCATAAGTCTCCTCTCACAGACAAAGTGTGTGAGGGTGGGTGGTATCTGCTTTATCCCTGGGGTACCCCTAGTCCCTACGGACTGTGCAAACACTAAGCCACTTGACTGAAAATTGTGTAAGACAGGTTTCTACTTCCTCTCATTCATCAATGCAGCTGGAGCTGAAAAGGCCTAAATCGTCCTGGCTGAGTTTCAGCATCACCAAAGCACATCAGTCTCTCCAAGGCTGGGAAAGATTGGTGGAGTCCGGCAGCAAAAGAGGCTGGAGGTGTTTCAGAAACAGCAAGAGGAGAACTGAACGCACGTAGGAGGTGATGGTCCACTCAAATGAGAAATTAGGATGGTTATCCTTGGGACCATGCTGTCGTTTGGATCTAGAGTGTCCCTAAAGGCTCATGCACCGATGGATGCTGTGCAGTGTTGGGAGGTCAGGGCTGCCTGGAGGGGGCAAATACTTGTTGCTTGACCTGGAGGAGTTTGTGCTGGTTTTGCCTTTCCTCTGAGACTTGGCTCTGTTCTGCTGTGCTGTGAAGAGCTCTGGCTCTGGCCTTACCATGTGGTGCCACCATTATTCCAGGCGCCATTTGTGAACGGACTGTGACATAAACTGTGAGCTAAAATAAATATATTTTTCCCTGAAGTTTATGAATGTCAGATATTGTGTATCAGAAAGGAGAAAGCAGCTAAGACAAAACCATATCAATAGGTGGAATAGCTCTTGGGGGATGGCACCGGGTGGGTTCTGGACAAGAGGAAGACTCGGTGGCAATGGCACCTTTGACCAAGTGGTGCTCTGGGAAATGAATCCACAAGCACGAGAGTCCAGACCCCAGTCGGTGTGTGTAGATGACTTCAGCTGTGAGCAGAGCAGGCCAGAGACCCAAGAGCCAAGACCTGTATGGACGGGGCTTCCTGGCAACACCAGGGCTTCAGGCTGGTGCACAGTTGACAACAGTGACAAGGTCCCTAGTATCCAGACACCCTCAAATGGAATGGCCTGGCAAGGACAGACGTGGCACTATAGATAAGGGGACACCAGATTCTGCAAAGAATGAGGCACTAGGACTCCAGGTATTTTCCTCCAATAGGAGGAATAGGAGGATAAATCATTATCCTTTTTACATGTTTTTAAGCGAAGCAGTCTTCTAAATACTTAAAAATGAAAACATAGATGCTCCTACATTCAACTTCCAGAAACAGAAACAAAAGGTTATTATTTTGACACGTGAAAAGGCGTTCACCTAATGTTTCCTAAGCATAAAGGCTCCCTGTAAAGCACTTCTGAGGCAATGTGCTTGGCTGATTGAGTCTCGTTGTTCCAGGGAGCTCATTCCACTTGAGTTTATGAAAACAGACCCTGAGCTGATACAGCCCAGGTATGCCTCCAGGACAAAAGGAATGCTGGAGCCAACTGTGGTGGTGCTTGCACTGTTTACAAAAAGACTTAGTCTTTGGTGAGCTGCTTCTTTTCATTTTTCTAAAACACAGTAAGCAGGCAGAAAAGATTTATGAAACAAAATCTTTCAAGACTCAAGATTTTCTTTAAAAATAGCACTGAATTGGCTGATAAGCAGCTCTACCGTTTAGGTGTTTGAGCGTGCAAAGAACAAAGAAATGAAACAAAAAACAAAAACAAACAAACACAAACCCTGGAAGGTTGGAAAGTGAGGGATCGAGCAGGAGGTAAAGTTTAAAGATGATGAAAAATTCTAGCACTTGTCTAAACACACTGGTATCTCTGCTACTCCAATATGATTAGTGAAGGGGTTCTCTAAGTTACCTAAATCTTCTATGCAGTGTGAAACTATGTTATCTCTAACTCATGCATGCTAACATACACTCAGAGTCATGTGAGGATGAACCCAAGAGAGACATGTAAAATAGTACTTTTTTCTCCCCAGGATCTATGAATTTTTATCTTCATATTCCCAGAACTAGGTACTAAAAATCTAAGTGTCAATATGGTGAACATGGAATAAATAAGTAAGTAAACAAACAAGGACTGGGCTTCCAGATTCTGACCTGGAGTGGCCGTGACCCCGTGGCATAAAATGACTCCTTATCTGCTGGAGCTGGATTAGAGAACTAATGAGGGTAGCCCCGTAGATCTACGGCTGGAGGGATAACAGATAACAAAGTCCCCAGATGCAGACTTTTATTTTGTGCTCAATGTACAAACTAACCTATGTCCAATGACATAGGCTTATTAATCATAGATTTTTTAAAAATTAAACAAATGAATAAGGGCCTAGAGGTTTACCTAGTAGCAGGTGCTTGCCTCTCATGTACAAGGCCTTTGGTTCAATCTCAACATGGAAAAAAAAAGTAAGCTTTTTATAATAGGTGATAGTTTTCCCTTGAAAGTCTCTTATACGATTTTTCTAATGCTGCAGAAAAACACAAAGAAAATAAATAAATCTTCTTAAACCACAGTTGTTCTGCAGAAGATCTCTTTTTGGCTCTCTAACCTTCAATGCTCCTTCCTTTACTCCATTTCCAGTGAGATAGAGAGTTTGCAATGACTATCGTGAAAGCTGAAATGGGTAGGCCCTCCTTCCCCCTACTCTCCATAGCGAGGATGCTTCCCATGACCACCTGGTCATTCCTACCTGAGCTGGGAAGCTGGAGTGTGTGGCCCAAGAGGAGGGATTGATTTTAGGACTCATTTGGAGCAGCAGCACCCACCCAGGGGTGCTGTCTGTGGCAAAATCTCAGCCATCCCACTCCCACTGCGTAACTTGTACAAGCTCCCTGGCTCCAATCCATTTTTCAGCCCCTCTTCTTGTCTCCCCATTTAATTGTACAATCCCTTCATAACCTTTGAATATATCGTCCTATTTGCTTAAGCTACATGAGCCAGCTGTTCTTGCTTATAAAAAAAACCCTAATTGACAGATCTCCTTAATTACTCATCAATAACAGAGCTTAAGCTTATTGTTGACAGTTATAAATAAAATGAAAAGCAAAAAGTTATCAATTACCTAATAAATATGAACCACACTGAGACACTATTTTGTGTCTTTCCAGTCAATGGTCAGTGGAAATTCTGAAGGCCTTGAATCCTGAGGATATGACTTTAAGCACTGATCCTACCATTAGCTGACTATGGGACCTTGGGCAAGACACTTAATCTTTATGAGTCTGCCTTTTCTCACCAATATCACAAGCATAGAAATACAACACAAGTATGTTTCAAGGACAATGTGAGACTATTTTTATCATAAAAGCACTTCTAAATCATAAAGCTATTTTTATGATTCTAGGCCAACCAAATCACTTTCATATAATTTCATTTTGTATACCATTCACACCTATTGGACATTTTTTGTTCTTTTTTCAGATAGCACCTGGGAGGTAAAAAGCTTCTGGTTTCAAATTCTAGTTTTAAACAAGACCAATGTCATTGCTTCCAATGTAAGCACGAAAGCCTAAACTATGTTGGAAAGATGAGTAGATGACTTTTCTCTTTCTCAGTTCAAAAGCTGTGGTCAAACCCCACTCTGCCTAGGAAGCCTTCAAAGCTTCTATCCAAACATGTCTGCTTCTGTCTAAATTAATGAGGTTGAGGTATGTTCAAAATCATTTGCAAGTCTTTCCCATGAAAGTTCTTAAGTGACCATACGTAGAAGATTTTCTTTTTTTGGTTGTGTTACATTGGCCTACCTCAAGGCAGGTTAGGACAGCTGAGACAGAGACGCAGAGAATCAAAGGTGGCAGGATGCTGATAAAGCGAGGGCTCCAGTTGGAAATACATCCGTTGTCACAGACGACGCCACAGTTGTTTCTGTGCAGTGGACATAACTTCCACCAGAGGATAGAGCAAAAGAAGGCGGAAGAGGGAGGGTTCCCACACAGCCTGCTCTCCATTGCCTCACTCCGGGAGCAATCACTTGGGCACAGAAAGGAAGGCATCTTTCCTTGGGGGCTGTGCAAGTGGACCTTCTGTCTCTGTCAGTGGTTCTCAAGTTTGTCGGCACATCAGAATACCCCACAGATATTCACCAAAGTCTGGAGCCCAAGCCACATCCCAGATCAAATGAATCAGAATCTCTGAGGTTGGTAGGAGGGAAGACCTAGCCTGTGACATTTTTGGAAGCTCTTGGATGAATTCAATGGGTGTCACAGGTTTGGGAACTGCCCTCATGACTAGTTTATTCCAGTTATCCCATTTTATTTTGTTTATTACATTACAATGTGTTTATTCCATTGAAACCATCAGTATCTCAGAGTTTCTTTTTCTCCATTCCTCTATCCAGTTCTGGTTCTCCTGGACCTTGAACCAGACGGCAAAAGTAAGATACACTCATTATATTATGTGCATACGTGGTGGTGTTTTGAAAGCATTTTAAAAGGACAAATCATTTTTATAACAGAAAAATCTCTGCCTTCAGCCCAGTCATTTTCTAGCACAGTGCCCTTGTCCTTTCTCCGAGGCATTCTTTCTGAAATGAAGCACCCTATTCTTGGTGCCAGACCTCAGAGGAATTATTTTTGAACACTTGAATTTTTAAAAAGCTCTGAACTGGCAAGAATTCACATGTTCCTAATCACAATATAATCTCCCAAACTATTTTTATCATTTTATGTATGACTCTCTTCTGGATTACAATGCAAGTGTTAGCTATGCCTGAAATAGTTTTGGATAAGGAATATTGGAATCATAATAGTACCAGCAGGCACACATGACCTCACATTACATGTTCCGTGTTTTGCTCAGCGCACAACCTACGCCCCATCATTTTGATCTCTTGGCAACCCGGTGAAGTTGGTGTGATTCTTGTCCTCATTTTCTCTTCAGGAGTGGAAACTGAGGCTTGCAGGACATGATTAATTCTCCAAGGTGACCCATTTGTTAAACAGTGGTTCTGTAAGGCGTGTGTGAGTGAAAGGAAATTTACTGAGCCCTCATGTGCTTCAGTGTAACTTATTCTCTGTCACTGTCTTTAATTTTATCTACATCACCTCTAACACCAGGCAAAAAGTGTGACAGGAAGCTCCAGGAAGGCAGAGCAGCCCGAGAGCCCTCCCCAACGCTCTGCCTCTCTGCTCACTCCTGCTCTCTCTCGTCATTCTCCCCAGTGAAACGAGGGCAGCTCCACCAGGACCCAGAACAAATCCTGCAGGACACATGCCCTCCCCATCCTCCCACATCTCCTTTGATCTTCCTTTCCAAATCAGGAAGGGGACAGAGTCAAGGCTCTTACATTTTTGTAGGTAACCCAGAGGACAAGCAAGTTTTTGCATATAGCTGCTTAATCCACAAACTATAAAACTGTAATTCAGTTGCTGAGGGTATGGCTAAGCAATAGAGCACTTCACTAGCATGAAAAATGAGGCGCTGGGTTCAAATCCCAGCACCGGAGACAAACAAACTAAAATTCTACACATGTAAATATAAGTATTTTTGAGATTTTTTTTTTTTTGTTTTACAATTCAATGGTATTTCTGTTCAACACTGACAGTCACGGCTGCACACGCAGGAGTGGGCTTCCCCCCTTAATATCGAACGCACAATATTTAGAAACATTGAGAGGTTGAAAGAAGGAAGGGGCAAAGTGTAAAGATTTTAGTGCACAACCTCGCAGTTACACACATACGACTGGTTCATCTTGTCTGAAATGAAAACGAGGTCATAGAATAAAACTGTCTTATAATCTGCTGCTTCACTCAATGTTTTTAAAAAATATCTGCACAAAATTGAAGTGCTCGTGTATATCATTGTTTAATTAATCCTATATTGAATATTTAGGTCATTTTTTCACTGTATGTATATATTTTTGCAGCCTACAAAAAAGCTCAGAAATGATATTAAACTACAGCTCAGAGTGGCCAGGGAATTGATTAAAATTACTTAATTGGACTGCTTAGCAGGAACTCTAAATAGAATCTTCTGATAACCAGACCTGGCCTTCTTCCTCTATTCCCCTGGTCCTCACCCACTGCTGGAGGTTTTCAAATCACCTACAGAGATTATTGTCCGTCCCTCCCTCCCTTCCTTGCTTCCTTCCTTGCTTCCTTCCTTCCTTCCTTCCTTCCTTCCTTCCTTCCTTCCTTCCTTCCTCCTTCCTCCTTCCTTTCCTTCTTCCTTTCTTTTTTTAGATGCCCCTGTCCTCCCTCACCCCTAGACATGATGACTTAATAGACATGGGTGGAGCCCAGGTACCCTTATTTCGAGACTCTCCCCTGGGACGGGGCTGTGCTGCAGGGTGACGAGGCCCTGCTCTGCACCAGGCCTCTCCTGAATCAAGACTCCTCAGAATGTGTCACGGGCCCCTCTCTCAGGGCATTAGCTTCTGCAAGTTAAAAAGGGTGGGTACTGTAGAACAGCATCTCTCAGATGTTCTAACTTCACTCTTTTTTGAGCTAACAGCACCTGAGCATAACACTCTGATGATTTCTTAGTCAATTTTCACAGAGTATTTGGTCTTAAAAGCTAGATGGAAAGTGCCTATTTTTGTTACTGCTCATATTTTATAGAGTTCCGAATGTTTGTGTTAGGGCTGGTACAGGGCAAGGCTCAGGGCAGCAGAGATGAGCTTGAGAACCTGGAAGGTCTCAGGCTTTTCCTAGTTCTATTCACAGCCACAAAGCCTTTAGCATTAGCCCTCAGATCCGAACCTCTGTGACCCTGACCCACTTGGCCGCCACCAGCCTCTCCAGGCCTTTCCAGACACCTCAGGTTATGCTTCTAAAAAATACTGATAATTGTTTAAATGACCCTGTTAGGTGCTCACTGCCACAGTAAACTGGCTTCAGGGTCTGCAGCCTCAAGACCGCAACTGTCCCACGGAGGTGTCAGCTGGAATAAAGCCATGCCATCACTGCTACCGCCCCTTCCTGGTAGCAGTGGAGGTGGAGATCGATTGTGCTCTGAGGCTAGGGAAAGCAGACCTCGACTATCACTTGCTGGGGAAAGCTAGGGAAAGATTGTTTTTTTTGCGTTTTCTGCTTTATTTGACGAAATGAATTGGACAAGGTTAATTGGACTGATTTAGTCAGATTCAGGATTTAATTGATCCCCACAGGACCCCTCCAGGGCCTCAGCTGTGATAGGTTAGCCATACTATACTCCCAGAACCACTTCCTCAGAAACTTCAGCCGCCCACTAGATTCCTTCCCTCTTGCAGGGAATTTGGTCCTGGGGACTCCCTGAAGCTCCTCTTGTGATGGAGACTCTCCAGGTCTGCATACTACACTAGAAAAACAGCTGAAGGCAAATGGAGAAATAAAAATGGAAGAGATGGGTGTCTACTCACAAGATAGCGAAGGAACTGCTTGGTCTATGTTCAGAAATTCCTTAAAGACAAGTAATGAAACTATCAAGGAGGGACACTGCAGGATTGTGGACAAGGCCACGAGGAAACTGGTCTCTCATTCCACGTGTCACTCCAAGTTCCCAGTGTGTGGCTCAAGGTGAGTAACCTCACTGCTCAGAGGCTCATTTCTTCATATATAAAATGAGGATAATGATTCTTAACTCACAGTAGTACAGAAAGCATTACATTATGCCATATTTGTGGAAGCACCTTGCTGCAGTATGGCCACAGAATATCCATAATGATAATGGGCTAGTACACTTCTCAGGGGCCTCTAAACCTCTAAGGAACAAAGGGATCTTACCCAGAAGCCTTTAGCTTTAAAGTTGTGGGCCCAAACAAGCCCTGCAATGTTGATAGGGACAGTGAAGAAACTTTACGAGATGTTTTTGCAAAGAACACAATATTTATACAAAATGGACTACCACCCATCTATAAAGACAGATAGGTTGGAGGCTTCTATAGGTAAATGGAGGCAACTTGAGACCATCAAGCTGAGTGAAGTGAGTCAGAAGCAGAAGGTGAAATATCGAATGGTCTCTCTGATCTGAGAAACCCAGATCACAATTATTTCACAGAACTTATTTTAGGGAATAATGGGAACTGGAACTGGGAGGGTCGAAAAGGGAGAGGGGAAGGATTTGTAATTTTGCCATGATATGTATATGCACAAAATACTCAAGATCAAGGTAAACTTTATGTACTGCAGTTATACATATCAATAAAATGGAGAAAAAGAACTCAAACCCCGCAGTTGCTTGATGCAGCAGGCTCAGGCAGCCTGCGGTGCTCCCCAGTCAAGACACTCTGCGTCATCTCTACTCTTTTGCTGTCCCCTTCTCCACTAATATGTTTTGGGTACCACTTTTACCTCCAGTGGAAGAAGGAAGCAGATGATGTGTAGACCGGAAGGAAGAAGACCTCTATTTCAGTTGCATGGTGTCTATTTGCCATCTGAACCCTAGGAGAGACTCACTCTTGGTATTCCCCCCCCCCCCCCCCAGAGCTTTTTTCAGCACAGCTCTCTGGCATAATGACTGAGCAGAGACCATTTCTGCTCCCAGGACAGCCCAAACCCCACTCCATGACCCTAGGCACTGGTGGCTTTCAGAGCATGTCAAGATAGCAGACTCACCTGGAGGCATCCAGATGCTCACCGGAAGCAGTGCTAAGGGCCGCTGGACAGTGGGCTCAGACAAGCGATGCTGATGCAAGACAGGGCGAACAGGGATGGAAGTTACTGTGTGGCGTCTGTGCTGGAAGACTGATCAGTAGGCACATGTGCATTATTTCTTTGGGAACTAAACAGTGATAAAATTTTAAAGAGCCATGGAAGTTCAGGAATTATGGAATAGACTGACCTCAAAGACTCCAGAAACTGTAACTTGCGTTAGCAATATAACACTGGCGTCTGATATGTTGATGTCAAATCTCAGACATACATGCTAAATTATATGCAAGCTGAAAAAACTACCAAGACAAAGTTAAATTACTATAAAATTAGGGGATTTTAAGTTCTCATGAACTTACTGGTCAGTCATTTGATTCAGCTCCCTTCCAAAGACACATATTCCTTCACTAACCATTTTCCTCCTGCAGGTAGCATCAATCCCTTTCTTTCCTTTCCTTCAATTATTCTTTTTATTAGTATGAATTTGCCACACATAATAGCTATGTTGAACTCTGGGGACTGGTGCATATACATATAATATTGTATTCATCTTCCCTTTCCCATTCTCATCGTCCTTTCTCTCCTTTTTCCCACTCAATCTGCCTCCCTGTGCCCTTCTGTCTGCATTCCCTTTGCATCAGTCTCATTTCACTGGGCTACTTTATTACAGGAGGGAGGAGAAAGTACAGAAAGACAATGAATGATCCATCTTAACTCTTCCACCAAACACACAGATCAACTATGGGAAGGGAAAGCTTTGACCTAGCGTGCAAGCAGAAAGAAAGGGAACGCAGAATGGATATAGTGCTGGTGATTCAGAAATAGCTACCTAGAAACAGCTGGAACTTTTGTATGGATTGAAATTTCTTTGTTATTTTTATATGGAATTCTTTTCCAGTTGAATACCGGAAGCTACTAAATCAGATGAATACAAGAAATCAGGTTAAGAATTCTTTTCCCTGAGGATCTCATTTAGGTATAAAGTAAAATATGTAAGCCCGGCATTTGGCAGGCATGTGGGCTGTTATACACCGGGAGGGCTGTTTGTCTTGATCTCGAACATAATAAGATTAATGGCTCCTGTTTGATGAAAGAGAATAATATGTGAGTGATACAATAATTTAAATAATTGTCTCCTTGGCAAAAGAGAGCAATCTGACGTTAGGACAATTGTGCAAGTGTTATGGTTTCTTTCCTTAGGCTGAATTCCAGAAATATTTAACAAATCTCACAGTTAACTGAACAGGTTTGGTCTTCCGTGGTCTTCAGTAAGTATTAACTCAAAGCCAAAATATTTTTCATTTTCTGGAAACTTTTTTTTTTTTTAATGAGGTGACAGCTATTGACAAGTTCCAATACTCCACCCTATGCCCTTGTGAGTGCAACAACAAAATTAAGAAGGTAATGAAGGTCACAGTGACTAATAAAAACACAAACTAATAAAACACAGGGTGAGGGAGGGGCCCCTCTCTAATTGCTAACGCCCAACAACTGCATATCTGAGCAAACAAGCAGGTAACAGTTAACAGGTTAACACTGACGGCCGAGAGCCTTTTAGTCAGTAGACATTTTTGTTGGCCATCATTTAAAAATTGTGTCATTGCACACACAAACATGAATTTGTGGTCTGTTAAGAAGAACAAGCCACAAACACAGAACACTGAGCTCCAGTTTCCACGTGGGAACCAGCAGTCAACAGGGTCTGGTGGCTGCAAGCCTGCTTCAGAGGCACTGCCTTGTGACCCTCCCCACCCCCATCCCGCACCTCCACGGGTCCCCATTTGACCCGACTTCAGAAGTTTAGGAGTACACACCGCCTCCAGCCCCTCACCCGGAGGCGGGATGGTCCCTTTTATTTTCCTTCCCCTTCATGCCTTCGTCTCCTGGCAGGACCAATTCCTTATTCAGCAGAGTGCCCGAAGAACTAACCCGGCCCTCCTTCCCCATTTTCTTTTTCCTTTTCTAGCTGACTCATTCTCCTTTCCTGCCTTGTTCCCCCTCACATCCCACAGAATTTTCTTCTCAGAAGCTGGAGAATGTCTCTATAACGCTGAAGTGTGAAGCAAGATTTTCCCCGAATGAACCGTAAAAGTATTGCTTTTGGAAAGATTACACCCAAGCAGTTACCTGAACACGAGACTGATGGTGGTGGCATTGTACAATAACCTAAGGTGAACTTTCGAGAATACTTTAAAGCCACTCAGACTCTGAGCAGATTTGATAGCTTAAAGCGTATTTCATCCTCAGAAAAACAAAAAACCGAATCTATGAATATAAAAACAGTTGCTATGGCTTTTTTTCGGAAGGAACGTCTGCCGAGTGGTTTTGCACGGTGGTGGATGCTGGGGCCTGAAATAATGTGAGCAGTCTCCTCATTACGTATCAGTGGCGCGGTACTCACACAGATGTAGCCGTCTGGGCTCAGACTTCAGAGAGTGAGAGAAATGGGACTTACGGGGGGGGGGGGGGGGCATTCATGGGAATTCATGGGACGCACCCAGTTTGAAAGATGGAGCAATCCCTGTCTAATCCTTCTCTTCCTTGTGGAGTTCCTCTAAGGAAAAGGTGGACTCACGCCCTGACTCCTGATGATAAGCTACCTGGCAGGGATGAACTCAGCTCTCCCCTTTGCTGCCATATAGGAAGACTTCTCAAATGTCCACAAGTGGCCTCCCCATATCCACATTCTGAAGATTAGGTACTCTAGGGCTTGCAGCCATCTGCTGTGGTCAAGGGAACTGACCCAACTTGGTAGAGACATTCCACTCACCCTTCAGTGGAGCCAGCTGTCCTCACCTGAACTATACATCCCCAAATCACAGTTCTAGAATGATCTTCCTCATTTAGATTTGCCTTGGCTAGCTCCCTTGGGGATGAAAGACGGTGTAGTCCTCACAGGGAGGGCCGTTCCATGCTGGCCACTTTTTATAAGCAGGACTCAGACAAGGTTGATTATATCATTAAAACAAGTAGACTTTTATTTTAAAAGTTAAAGTGTTGGTAAGAACAGGAACACGAGTCTTAAGGTGGTGGATCCTTGACTTTATCTGGTTATTGACTTCTTACTCCATGGAAAAATTCACACACAACCCTCCATCTGCTTTTTGTTACAGCAGGATGCGAGAGGACAGAGTAGGATAATTAAAGAAAAACTGAAAGAAACAGTGGTTTAAAAAAATGAAATATTTGAAGTATATGATTCAAGAAATGTTATTCACAAATAATACATCATTTGGGGATCATTTCGGGAGTACATTCCTATTTCTACTTCAAATTTGCCTGTGTAAGACATTTAGGTAAAGATTAACAGGGCAGATTTATTCTTTAAGTTTAAGACAAACAATAATATCCAAAGAGATGGGAAAATAGAAATATAATATGGAAAATGAGAAATTATCTCTTTAAATAATATTTGAAAAAGAAACAGAAAAAAATCCCTTAGATTTGTGTTTCCTCACTCGGTACTGAAACGCTACTTGCTTGTGAGGGCTCCGGTCAGTTCCGTGGGAACCTGTGTCCTAGAAGGCAGTTGGGTGGCCTAGGTTTCTGTCTTGATGGGATGGCCTGCTCCTGTTACATGTCCTCAGCTTCAAGGAAGCAGACAGGTTTTTGAAATACTCAGAATTCAAAGAGAAATGACAGGAAGGGCGCAGGTAGACTTTGCCGAGACAGCAAAGAGATGTGGGAACTGGAGGAGACTGGAGGCAGAGGAAGCAAAGGGAAAGGGAAGTAAATACGATTAAGATGCAGTACGTACGTGCCCAGTTCTCCAAGTTCAATGCAATTGCTATGCGTCACACATTTATACTAACTTAAAAAAAAATACACTCAGCTCACTAGGACCACAGCCAAAGCCTGATCCAACAGGGTCCTTTGTAGAACTTGCATAGTAAATTAACTCAGAAAGTGCGTGCTTGGGAAGGGAGCCATTTGGGTAAGAATGGTTAAGGAGGGAGAAAGTGTGAAAATTTGAGGTCCAGAAAAAGTGCTGAGGCCTCAAAATTGCAGAAGCAAGCTCCATTTACAGCCCACTGGCAGCTTGAGCCAAGCCATACTGTTGTTACTTTGTTTCCTGCCTATTTTCCTCTTCTTAGTGGCTGGGGGGAGAGGGCTGGAGTGGGGGGCACCTTAAAAGCCCTTAAATCAACTGTGAACTGGCTGAAGAGATCCTTATTCTCAAGGAGAGGAAAGAAATTCTCAGCGGAAATAATAGTTTGTGGCAATACAAGGGACTGAAAGCAATCCTGAGTCAGCCCAAGAAAGAAGGGGTATATTTGGACAAGGAGCCCATGTCATGGCAAGAACTAGGACTCTGGCCAACGATGAGAGTGTTCAAACTCCAGCCTCACCAAGTATTTGACCAAAGACAGAAACTATTCAAAGCCTTCATTTGCTATGAAGTGAAATTTTAAGAATGAATATTTGGGTGCTCAAGAATGCTAGGTGTGTCTCTCGTGGAATATAGAAATCGCTCTGGACAGGATCTGCATCTCCAACCACAGGGAAAAAGAAAAAAAAAATGCAACCATTCCTCAACTAGTGAAGTAACCTCAGTTCCTACCCAACTATGTAGCTGGTTGCATGATAAGGTCGCTGTAGAAAGGGCTGAGGGGCTGAGCGGCCTCTGGCACGCACAGGTCAGTATCCTTCCAGTCAGCACACCAGCTTTTAAAAATATTCTCTCACTGGATTGTAAACATTGTTTCAGATGACCTCACTGAATCATGAAACAATATGTACAAAAATAATATCACACGGTAGGTTCTGAGCGTATTCAAACCCTATTTCTAGGTAGACAAGGTGTGTGCCTACAATCTCTGCTACTGTAGGAGGTAAGTGAGGGAGGAGAATCACATAAACCCAGGGATTTGAGGTCATTGTGGGCAACATAGCAAAACATTGACTCAAAACATAAAAATAAAACTATTCTATTTCCTCTTGCTTCAGGACCAATAAACAGTGTCTCCTGGGGTTTACTCATAGCAGGAAGCCCAAGGCCATACTAATAAGAGAGAAAGGACATTGCTATTTGCTCTTCAAAGCTCAGCCCAAGTGGTGCTATTCCCTTTCTGAAGTCTTTTTTTCCTGGCCACATCCACTGAAGTAAGCCCAACTGCTGCCTGTGGTATGCCTCCACTGCTCCCTCTGTATGAGTCTAGCGCAGCAAAGACTACATTGTTTTGCGAAGATCTGTTCCCGTCCTTACTGTAATCTACACGCTAGGTGATCAGCTCTTTAAGGGCAGGGTCTATGTTTTATTCCACTTCGTATTCCTGGAGCCTAGCACAGTATCTGCCAATGAAGTGTTTAGTGTTTAATGAAAAAACAAAGGGAAAACAAACTAAAAAAGGAACAGGCAGGAAGGAGAGGCAGGCGCGCAGGTGAGGCCCCATTCTCACACCCTTTTCCTCACTTCTTACGTCCGTGCCTCCTACTCTTCCTGTCCCTCCAGGAAAAGTCCAGCGCCAGGCCTCAAGAGGCTTCACTTTGGCTTATAGATTAGCAAAGTTTTGTTTTCACTAGACAGCTGATATGAATATATAAATCAGATCCTGAGTCTTGCAACCAGAGAAGCCAAATGACATGATCTGGCCAATGAGATGTTTGTGTAAGTTGCTGTGTGAGTCTTTGGAGAAAAGTCCTTCAAAGGGAACATACTTAATTGGCTTATGTGTTTGCTCTGTCCCTTCTAGATCAGAGAAACAACGGTTAGAGGTTGAGTAGCAATTTGGGCACCTTTAGGCAAAGGCCTGGAATAAAATAGAAGTATCAGTCCTGATGTCCTTGAATTACGAACCAATGCTTGCCTGCTCCTGGATTTTGAATTATGTAACAAAAATAAACCTTATATATTTAAGTTACTTATGTTTGGCTTGCTTATGTTGATTGTAGCTAAAGATAATTCTGAACTAATTATCTAGTCTTTACCTCCCTCAGACATGCCAAGGTCAGCTCATTCATAAGAACAGTATCTTTCTTTTGCCTGAAATGCTTTTCTTTTAGATTATCATATGATTGGTCCGTTCTCAGAGTCAGATATCAAGGCAGAATACCTTTCAGGGTCTTTTTGACCACTGTATCTGAAAATAACTATGTGCACTGCTTCCATGATTCTTTAGTAACATCTCCTAGTTTATTTTTGTCACTGCATTTATCACAATCTCAAAGGGGCTCATTTGCTTGTTCTCGCTCACCACCCCACTCACTCAACGTGAGTGCAAGGGTCTTTGCCTTTTGCTCAGAGTGGTTGTACCTCTAGCTCTGGGGCATGGCAGGTGCTCCATGGACTGATTTCCAGAGAGACATGACTTCTGGAATTGGACATGAAACCAATTTGCCATGGAAATAGTACTATCATATGTGTATAATAGGTTTCTACTTTAGGAAGTCATGGGTTGAAACATGATCTATGACCTAACTATACAGCATTGTTCATATGAAATACCGAGCTTCCAATTCAATCACTCTGAATAAGCTCTTTATAATCTTGACCACACATCACCAGGCACATTGTTTCTATGTCCAGGAGGCCCTCACTGCCTCCTTGAGTTGGGTAGCTGATTCACAACAGCTTGTCACATTGTAACTCTTTGAGGAAATCACTTCTTCAATTTGCTAAAGTAGCTTCAAAACATTCTGTAGAGTTCTACTTCATGTCAGGTACGTTTCTAAAAACTGATTTCTTGAGAGCCACTACTTACAATCCTTTCAGGCCTTATCCCATTTCACATCCTGTCTTGTGAAAAGCATCCTCAAATCCTTTCAAAGGCACCTTGCCTGACTTCAGGCTCTCTTACATAGCTTCTGAAATTCCTGTCATTTTCACAGATCTGCCAAAAGCAGCAAAAATGCCTTTTTTGGGACCTTTCCTCTGTTCTGGTTTTCAATGTGAGGATTGTGGCAGATCATGATGAGACTACAAGGAAGACCTTGACATTCAGAAGAGTAAATTATTCCTTTTTTGGCTAATAAGTATGACTTACATAAAGAAATCATATACCTAGACTAATAGGATAGTAGGGTCATCACTTCAGAAATAGGAAGTAGATCCGTTTGAATTAGTGTCAAATTCAGAAGTTAAGCAGTAAAAGATAGGCCTGAGAATATAGGCTGGGTTTCACGGTAGAGATCATCAGCTTCCTAGTCTTCACTCTTGTCCTTTTTCTTAGTAAGAAAGTCCTCATTTTATTTAAGGAGGTGGTGATGAGAAGAAGCTGCACTGGCCACTTAGGTCAAAGGCTGCAGCTACCTGTGACCATGGGATGTTCTGAAGGATGATTTGTTTGGAACGCTTAGGGAAAGCGGCCTAGTACGGCAGCGAAGCCTCTTGCCCTTCCTATTTTCTTCATTTTTCTAATCTAGAACCTGATGGCTGCACTAATTTTGTATCACGAAGTGAGGTTGATGAGGCGAGGACGTATATTAAGAATGGCTCACGGGCCACAACACCCAGCTCTACGTGGTCATTCTGAGGCTTTTCTGGGAGACAATAAATCTCGGGGTCTTTAAACAATGGCTACTTAAATTTTTGTTAAATGTAACCATTAGACACACACAAACTCTCTCTATTTATTTTTGCTGTTACAAATGCTTATATAGTAAGCTTCTAAAAAAAAATCCCAATGTCCAGGATACTTCCTAGAACAATTAACTTACAAATTCTTGGGATGGAACTCAAGCATCAGCAATGTTCAAGGTTGTCCTGACAATTCCCCTGTGCAGCTCACAATAAGGATCACTGCACTAGGCTGACAGGCGTCTTGCATAGTATGTTCTACCATCTCCTGATGATGCAGTGATGCCTAATGGACAAGCTGAGTTTCTAGGCCTCTCGCTTGTAGATTTGTTACTTAAGTCCGAGGGCAGGTGAGGCTCACGCTCACGATCTAGGGATCACATCTGGAAAAGCACTGCTTTAGGCAATGCAGAAACTTTGCAAGTGTTAAAGCAAAGAAACAAGACGAGAGGAGCGTTTGGGGAGATTTAGTCTGGATCTAGTGAATAAATTGAAGAGTGACTGCAGGCAAGGAGACCCGTTGAGAGGCACTCTTGTTGCTGACAGCTGGAGGGGATACATTTCTAAACTAAGAGTGGACACAGAAACAGGCCGGGGAAGAGAAACAACAGACAGTGAACAGGAAAACACTATAAGACTTAGCAATTGAGGATATGGGATGAGGGAATTCAAAATATTCTTAGTGCTTGGAGAACATAGTAGGAGATATGGCTTCTTCTGGGTCCTTACACACATATCTCCTTTCACGTAAACTCATTTAAACTGGTATACATTATTAGTTTACTGTGTATCTACATATGCAAGGCTTAAGTTGATTTTTGTTTGAATGTGACTGCATCTAGATTTTCCTATTAAATCAGAAACGTTTGCAGCTATATCCGGTGTTGCCTGCCTGTAATCCTAGCACTTAGAGAGGCTGAAATGGGAGGGTCCCCAGTTTGATCCCTGTGCATCTGAGCAATTTAGTGAGACCCTGTTTCAAGTAAAAACTACAAAGGGCCTGGGAATGTGAAAGCTTGAATACTTTATCCTAAGAAGAATCAATTTCACAAATAAATTTAGTGTGTCCATTTATATATGTGTGTGTGTGTGTGTGTGTGTGTGTGTGTGTACATATACATGTACATGTATATGTAAGAGCAAAAAAAGATTTATCAAGAGGTTTTAATTTTTGCAAAAAATATCAAAAATAATAAACAGACAATTTAACTATTGATCTTAGAGGGGTCCTAGACATATTTCTGGGATGTGGCACAGCTATCTTCCAAGGACTAAAGGCTTAAAGAATACTTCTGAAAGGTGATCTTAATGGTAAATGACTATGTATTCAATGTAAAGCCATGCTGAGAGATGTTACGGGAATATTTTGTGAAATAACCTAAATTAGACATAATTACCTTAGATTAATTCTAAAACATACACCAACCACTGATTTGTTGTAACAATCAATGGCCTATGCCTCAGAAGTTGACCTTGGGAATGCGCTTCAAGTCCCCTGTTATTAAAAAACCAACATATTGGCTTAGAGTTATACAACAGTTAAACAATCAATCAGATGTCATAAAATGTGATCAAATCTAAATTTTCAATTCTTATTACAGTCTGATCAAGACGCTGTCATAAGACTTGATTTTCACGCACCAAGTGAATTTAATGAGTAAACAAGATCCACATATCAAAACCGAGCTTGCTACTGGAAGCTCCGAGATGAATGAAATGTGGCCCTGCTCTTCTGCACTCATAAATAATAAAGTGATGATGAAGTTTCCTAAAGTTCATTTTGCAGTTAATTTTCTCTCTAATTGGAACATCAATTAAGAAAATTCTAACAAGGTGAAAGCCATTAGATCTGTTCAAAACATAAGAAGGCTAAACTTCACAGGCACCAGGAAAGTACTTGTCTAGATTCCATAGTACATGGAGTTTAGTTGCTTGCTAATCAGAGCACTCTTTCTAAATCTGTTGTACCTTGTCGCTAGTTCCAGAGTACGTTATGGTCCTTAAGCACAACTGCAGGGCTACTATGACCTGTTCAATCCTCCCATTCATAACAAGAACAATAGAGACCCCAAATGTGGGTTGTCCAGTGCTTTATCTACTCTGTCCTCTAATCTCTCCTGCAGTGGGACTCTTGATCCACCTTTAGATGCCAGTAATTAAACCAACTAGAGCAAAGTGTCAGCCACAGTGGACACTCAGTACCTTTGTGAACAAATTCACTTCAAACAAAACATCATTCAATTTCACAGTCACAATTTCCACCCCAAGATAAATGACAATTTTGAAAGTGGAAAGCACTAAGTCCTCAGAAGCCTTTGCATGGAAGTATAGGAAGAGGTTGTAGGCAACACCAGGCAGCAAACAAACCTGAACAACAAACCTAAACACGAAATGTGCAGATGGCT
This sequence comes from Ctenodactylus gundi, assembly GCA_004027205.1. NCBI lineage: Eukaryota > Metazoa > Chordata > Mammalia > Rodentia > Ctenodactylidae > Ctenodactylus > Ctenodactylus gundi. The sequence goes on from PVKB01004600.1 coordinate 44,365, forward strand.
GGAGAGTTTGCTACGGGCTATATGTTGCCACTCTCACATTCACACACAGAGGTCCTAGCGCCCAGTACCTCAGAAGGCAACCTTCTTTTTGACACTGGGTCCTGCAGGTATAATTAGTTAAAGTTAAAATAAGATCACGCAAGAGCAGGGTGAGCTCCTAACTTGACACAACCAGAGATTGCTTGCAAACCATGAGGCACTAAGGGAGAAGCACGGAATAGATTCCCTCAAAAGAAACCAACTCTGCTGAAACATTCAACTTAAGCTTCTCACTTCTAGAACTGTGAGACAATACAGATAGGTAATTTAAGTCACTCAGTTTGTGGTATTTATAATTACAACCTTCCATCATTTGCTTAATGGACAGCACACACACTGGGTATCAATGTAGCACGCCTTTCACTATTTGACCAGTGAGAGTTAAAAATTTTTAAAGTAAAACATCTGTTACAGGAAGAGAAAATAAAGTACAGAGTGGGTGGCCTGGCTTGCCTGCCAACCACAGGTCTCTCGCTGACAGCGCAGGCTGCCACTGCCCACTGAAGGCATCCTCCACAGTGTGGATCAAAGAAAGCTGAGGAGCAGGCTCCGTGGCCACCCAGATCCTCTCACCCGCCCACCCCACGTGATTCTGTGGTCTTGGCTGGAAGGGATATGACTGACTACACCATAGTTCTCGCCTGTCTCTCTGCTCACTCTTCCACCTCCCACATTTCTAACATACGGAATAAGGAGAGGGACAAAAAACTACCTAGAAATGGATGGTACTGGGGGAAAAAAAGGCAGAAAAACTGAACAGAAAATAAAAGGAGGGGAAAGGAAGAGAAATATAGGCCTGGCTGGTCAGGAAATCATTGCTGGAGAGAAAAACCTGAAACCCGCAGCTCTAGAATCTTGCTTCAGAAAGCCATCAGGAAACTGGATTCTTGTTGTGAATGCAGTAGATGTTTGTTTGGACCCTTGAAAATTATTTTTTAATTTAATAATCAAACTCCCTAAGTGCTGCTTATTTTTCATAGCTTGGTCTTGTAAACAATATCTGAGTGATTTCATATCAATTAATGTCAAGAAATTGAGAAATCACGCAATGCGACACTCTCCCTCAGGTGCCCACGGCGTTGAATAGATTGTCCTGTGTCACACAGTTCATACCAAATTTAGATAAAAGATTCTGTAAATGTTACATGATATAGGAATAATTTAACTGATTTACACAAAGAAAATATTTCTAAACCCTAACCACCTTTGAATATTTGCATCTCTTTTATCACTTGTAAGATGTATAAAAAACAGTCTCTGCATAGTCCTCTCAGAAATTTCAATATGCAGAAGTCTTTAGAACACACCGTAAGAAACATAAATAAAACTAATATTTACTCAAGCCAAAATATTTATTTCAAAAATATTTGATGAATATATTATATAAATCTTGACAATCTGAATTTTAAATGCCTTAATAACTATCCTATCGACAACCCGCTCTTATCACTAATAGCACTTACTATTGACACACGACAGGTAGTCTTTCTGAGTCTCTTGTCCCCGTATCGCGTGATTTGCTCTCACCCTTCATCAACCCCATTTTGATGATTGGGGAACTGAGGCAGAGAGAGAGAGATAATGGCTTTGCCTAAAGTTAGCCCAGTGAACAACAGCACTGTCATGCTGGCCCCGAAGTTTTAGAACTTAGCCACTGTGGCAGACTGCCGATTGCCACACCGAGAAGCAATCTGCAGCCATCGACTCATACCTATGCCTTTAGGAAGCAAAAAAGCCAGGATTTTACCCAGACCTAATCTATCTTTAGGCTCATACACTTTCCTTTCACACTGCACTGTCTCTCACACTATGATACTTAAACTTCGCTTTTAAGATCTGATGTGTGCTATTCTAGATTACAAATTTGCTCAGTGGCCATTAACAGAGGGTATTAGTGTGAAGAAGATTCAACCCAACACAGACACCAGAGACGAGCATCTAAAGATTCCCAACAAGCCACAGTTTCCAGGGTTTACTTGAGGATGGTGGCATCTGTGGGTCACTTGTCCCCTCTGTGTGCTGTGCTCTTCATTCTCAGGGGGCGTGTTTGATAAAACAGGCACAAGACCAGGAAGCAAGAGAGCCAGATTTCTGGCCCAGAACAGCCTTCAACAGGCAAAATGCCACCCGACAGGCTGAGTACACGGTCTCTCTCTATATATGCTGAGTTCCCTCAGTCCCTCAGCAACTAGTTTTCAAATGAGTAGCTTGAGGGACTGAGATTCAGAGCACTGAGTAATTCATCAACATCCTACGAGGTAGTATTTGGCCCAAATCTGCCTGACTCCAAATCTTCATGTATACACTGCTGAGCTGCCCCTAAAGCCACTTTAATTTTCTCAATCTTGGACTCTTCAGTTATAAAGTCCCATGGATAGCTACAGGTTCCGCGAAGGGGTCTCAGAAATCACTTTGGAGAGGAAGTTCCAAGGCACCCCAAGTCTAGATGGCTTCCTAGCCCTGATACGTGCGTAAGAATGTACATCCCCGCCTCAAACCATGCATGGCAACGCTACCTCGACCTGAATTACAAATTTGGTTTTCTACTTTTAGTCTGAAGAGAAGAGCTGCAGTTTAAAAAATGTAGGGATCACTCTTATAGGTGATTTTTAAAGTACCCTGAGTTTTAATGTCCAGAAGAGGATCCACGTTGTAAAGGTATAATAACCTCTCTAGCTGGAGGAGACTTCTGATTAACCTGGCTGTGTCTGTCCAGAAGATACCGGAGGTCTGTAAAAGCAAAGACTGTTCCTGAATAGCCACTGATTTAAAAAACCAAAAACCAAAAACAAAAACAAAAACTGAGAAAGGGCATATGTCAGTGAACATGGCCTGACCTATGTGAAAAACACAGGCTGGGTTTTCTCCTTTGTGGTGACTATTGGTCCTTGAGGATTTCAATAGGTCACAAATGAAAGGACTGTAGCATTTGTGGTTTAACTATAATTCTTTTTTTTCCTATGTCACCTCACCTCACCTTTTTATTTATTTATTTATTTTCAGACTGCCTACCTTCAATTCTGTCTCTCTTCTGGTAACATGGGAAAGCTGTCTGTGCTGTCAGGAATGGAGTGCTTCCCCTCAGTCCTTCAAGTCCTGCTTCTGCCCCACTTGCCTCTTACAATAAGCAGAGGTTTCCTTTTCTTTGATTCCCTACACTACATCCCTCTTCATTGCGAGCAAAATCTACAGAAAAGGGTTCAAGGTATTCTTCATATACCATACAATTAATTATAGTACACAATTCAATAATTTTTAGGAAACAGCCACAGACACTGTCCAATTTTGGAATACCTCCATACTCCAACAGATTCACTCACTTCCCGCTCCACCCTCCGGTTCCAGGAGGCCACTCAATCTGCTTTCTACCCCTTTAGATTTGTTTTTCTGGACATCTCATGTAAGCAGAATCATATTAATAGGTGGAACTTTGTGACTTACTTCTTTTAACTTATTCTTTTTAAGGTTCACCCATTCTCCAGCATTATTAGTACTTGGTTTCTTTTTATATGACATCTTTTTTGATTGGCAGCATTATGTAGAGAAAAGAGCACAGATTTCAGAAGCTTGGGTATGAAGGGTTGAGTCAAGGCTGTGACGGGTGTTTGCAGGGTCTTTGGGCAAGTTCCTCCATCTGTCTGAAACTTATTGGTAGAGTTAAGGATAGGAATCCCCTGCAGATGACCCTCGATGCCATCGGCTGGACTGTGATAGCAAAGAGTGGATGGAGCTGCCCTCTAAACATTCTGCCTTTTCCTCTACGCCCAGAACCTTTCCTCCTCCCCAAGTGTTCCAAACTGTAAGGTGAATCTTACAGCCTCCCTACCGAATGTTGCATTAAGCTTGAAATGAGAGCCCATGTACCAAGCAACATTAGAAATATAATTCCACCAAAGAGAGTCACATCCTGACTTCATCAATGGAGCCCAGATGGTGAGGAAAGAAAGGAATTTCCTTTAATTATATTACTGTCATTTTTTTCATTAAGAATGTTAAGCTGCACTTAATTTCTTATGGAGAAGATGTGTCAAATTCTATCCCAGGCCATCATATGAAATTAACCTTACCTTTGCAAGGATCTAAGGAACGCCGTATTTTTCCAGTAATTCTCTAAAACTGCCCCTGTTACTGTCAACTCTTAGATGAGAGGTAAGCAAGATTCACCTCAAATCTTCAAAATTCAACTTTTAGCCTACAGTTTTAGAGCTGTTCTCTTTCAGCCTGTAAGCAACTGAATTTCCTATGTACAGAAAAACAAACTGAACTGAGCTTCTTGTTTATTTCTCCAGTCTACCTTCTCTGGTCAGAACATTTTGAGTTTGACTTACTGGGGTCTGCGGTGTAACTCCATCACATAGTCTGTACACAAAGGTTATAAAGGTGCTACCCCAAACCCGGGAGTGTAATACTCCCTAATCAAACTTGCTTTCTCTCTGATCATGGTTTCCCTATATATAGGTTTTAACACATTCCCTTAATGTTTCTCTCTTTTCTCTCTCACTCATCTGGGATATATCATGGCTGGATTTCTTGAAATCCTTCCCCTTATTTTTTCCTCCCAGATTCTCTTCCTGTTAAGCACAGTGTAACAGTCCATTAAATACATTTGTAATGTACTTGTTTATCCCTCACTTTGACGAAATCAGAAATAATGTACGTTTCATAATATAAAAATGCCTGTTATGATGTACAAAATCATAATTTAGTAGAGAAGCAACTTATGGATCCCTTATCTATATATGCCAACAATAGTCACCAAACATATCAATGCTATTGGCATTAAGGATGTCAAAGAGGGCAATTAGACACGATTCCTACAAGTGACCAGTCTCCAAGATTACCAGCTGAGTCTGGCTAATTTAAACTATTACGTTAAAGCCATGTTCACACAGGCAAGCAGACAAACTCTGTATCATTATTGAACCAAGCATTTAAATAAACATGTACAAAGATCTCTGTGCTTCCTTCAATAAGCACCTATCTTTAAAGCGGCAACTGTTGGCAAATCTGGCTAACTTTTCTCTGAATATTGAGATCAAGGAGTTGATGGGGTCTCAGGAGCTGAAAATGATCACTCACTCTATTATCACCTTACATAGCCTTGGAAATCCATAAATACAAATAAAACTTGGGAGGACAAAATAGCTTGCATTTAGTTAGATTTGTAAATTTCCCTACTCTGGAAAAAAAAAAAAAAAACTACTTACGTTAAAACTTCCCTTCCATACCACTCCAGTGAAAAGAGTAATTTACAGCCAAACCTTTATTTTAGGGACTTTAAGTACTATCATAGGAATTTATCTCATGGTATAAATAGTTTAGTAAATCTGAGATTTAGCAAAGATTTTCTCTCTATATCTCATTCTTTTTGTTCAGCAGCAGATGACAAAATAATCTTGAGGAATAACTTCACTTTGGTGAACCAACATCTCTGTAATCTTAAATTCCAAATTCCAGTGTGCAGCCAACATTTTTAAAGTAAGAGAAAAACCACTTAGTGACCCAACTCCTCAATATATATTGAAGGCATCTATCTACCTATCTTTCTATCCATCCAATCTCCTTTGAGAATCCCAATGTCTTACAGAGACCATCTCTGAAGCCTTGGCTACCATAACCTTCTGCCAAGTGTCCATGCACCGTGTACACGAATTACCCCCAAATGCCAAGAGTATCCTACCCGGAGATGGCAGCCAGTTTTTGATGTGCCTGACGGGCCATTTCACAGCCTTTGGTTCTTGTCTTGTGCATTTCCGCCCGGAGTGAGGGACAGCTGACGGAGACGTCCCCAATAGAAATAACCAATTCTCGGTACAGAGCCACTTGGGTGTTGAACTCTTGGACAAGCTGGAAAAGAAGTCAGTTTCTTCCATCAAACACTCATCAGAAAGTTTCCTATCTTGGTGACATACACCAGGGACTCTACTGACTTCACAGCCAGCTCCCCAATTCTCCAGGTTGTGGAGACTACGAACTGTGTAAAGCCTCAGGGCACAAAGATGGCAAGTCTCTTTGCCCAGAGCAAACGCGTTTTTCAGCGGCAGCCTGGCCAGGGAGCTCTGTGTGCGGAGACCTGCGGGCCCACACCCGGTCGGCCTCTTTCTGAGGAGGAGCAGGAGCAGGTCAGAAGCGCTCGGGCCACTCCCGGGTCACTAGCGAACGGTGCTGCCCACGATCGCCTCTGCTACTGTCAGGGCACGGGTTGGAAGTGGCACTGGGAAAAAGACCGAAAGTAGGGTGCCTTGGGCTAGCGTTCACGTCCTGCTGGGCACCGGGACCCCCGGGCTCCGGAGCCCGACAGAGAGACCGGCCTCAGCCTCTGCGCTGAGCCGTCGTCCCCTTCGGTCCGCAGCGCCCCGTGCGTGCGCTCCATTCGGGTTCGTTTGCTACAGTCTCACCACAAAGCCTGTCCAAACCTCCCCAGCCCGCCCGCCCTGGTCACCCTTCCGGGGTATGCGGCGCAGCCCGTCTGACCCCGAGACCCTGACCGAGGCGCCGCTCTCCGCAGGGCCATGACGACCCGGGCGTCACCCCGAATCTGGGGGACTGCAGATTTAAAAATAGTACGCGCGCACGTGATCGGCATGGAGGAGCTCAGGGTGGGGAGTGGCTGGCACTCGAGCCAAGATTAACATACAAGACTCCCCCCACCCCCTCTCGGGAAAAAAAAAAAGGGCGCAGTTTTCACCCACCATCTTGCAGTCGTCCAGGGTTCGCTGGGTTTTGTGGGCGCTCTCGGAGCCGCTGCCCCTGCGCTCCCAGTCCCCGCTCTGCAGCGGGGGCTTGCTGATCTGGAAGATCGAGGAGCGGTTGGAGCGGCTGGGGCGCTTTTTGCGCCCATTCGGAGCAGAACTCATGCATACACATCCGCCAAGCCGAAGCCGCTGGTGCAGTGCGCCCCGGCGCGGGCGGCCCGGTGGTTGCCCTGCGCGCCGCGCCGCCGCCGTGCACCGGAGCCGGGCCGAGGCGCGCCGCTCACAGGGCTGGGGCTGGCTGCGCGGGCGGGTAACCTTCAGCTTGAAGGAGAGCCGGGGAAGCGCCGGCTGCGCCGTGCCGCATCGCTCCCGCTAGCAGCGAGGAGCGGGCGCGATCGAGCTCGGCTCAGCAGCGTGGCCGGCCCCGTCCCGGGCGCGGGGCGCTGGCGCGGGCGCGGGCTCGCGCCGCCCTCCTCTCGGCATCGACCGCGGGGCTGAGCGAGCAGGAACGCGCGGCCCGGCGGCGCCGAGTTTCCATTCAGATGTGGGAGCCGCTTCCAAAGGCTGCGCTGCAGGGTGGGGGGCGGGAGCGGTGACGCTCTAGCTCGCGTGCGCTCGGTTGTCTCTCCCCTCCCTCCACCGTCGCCAGGCCCGGAGCGGCGGCCGGTCCCCGCGGCTGCCAATTGGCTCTGATCGGTCGCCTTGATCCCCTGTCTCTAGGGGCTGCTTGTCTAAGGATCCCAAAAGAATCCGTGGCGGGACCGGCGGGCGCAGGGCATCGGTCCGGCTGACGTTGGTCGCAGCTCCGCACATGGATAGGACGGGAATACTAATGTGATGTGTCCATGCAACCCCCCCCCCCCCGCCACAGTTTATGCACTTATCCAATCAAGTCCCCAGGAACGTCAATTGCAATATTACTTCATCTGCTCTATTATTAGAACCGAAAAGTGTCATCGGAGTGGAGCACATTACCACATGCTAAGACCCAAACACGGGTTGCAAATAAACCACCCTGGGTTTGAGGCCCTCATCATCAGAGATCATCAGAGAGGAAGGAGGTTGTTGCTTCAAAAGGAATGGCTCTTGGTAACAGCTTTGTTTGCCAGAGATGTTTTTGGCTCTTCTGTGTGTGTGTGGGGTGGGGGGGGATGGGCTGGGGGGTGGCTGTGAAGTGGTCCTCACCCCCATCCCAGGCCAGCCAGCAGAGCTCCTGGGCTGGCATTGCAGCCTTTGGATGCAGCCCTAAGAGTTTGCGGTACAGACTTGAAAAAATAAGAGGCAACAGACCTCCTGGGTACCCAGGGTGATTCTTCTTGGGAGTTCAGCAACTCAGTGGCCAGCTGAGAATGGCCCTGGGAAGAGGAGTGCATGCCTCTGTGAGCAGGGGTGGGGTGAGGAGGCCTCCAGCCACTTAGCGGTCCTTACCACTGACTTCCTGAATTCCTCCTGGGAGAAAGAGGGATTGGTGTGGATTCTTAGCTCTAATGTCTGGAGAGAGTGCTTGTTCCTTAAATGACTTGTTTGGAGGACAGATTAAAGGCATCTGTGGTAGGGGAACTAGTTACAGGCTGAATAGCCTGTGAAGATCAAGTCAGAGGTTCATTGGAATGTGGAAAGTCCACAGAAAAAGAGAGAGCCGGAAATAGCCCGGAAAGCTAACAGCTGTGACTCTAGGATTTTTTTTTAATAAGTAAACACACTGAGGTGATATGCTCTAATAATGGGGATATTTGACCACTGTTCCCTTCCTGGCACAGAGCTCCCAAAACCATTAGAAACGACTAGTGAAAAATATGACAGGAGTATTTCATTGCCATAATTAGAAGCTTGGAACTTTCGACTCTATCCCCCACACTCCAAGGAAAGGAAAGTGGCTTGAGAGATTGAGACACCAATGGCCAGTTATTTAGTCAAGTAGGTCTATGTAAGGAAACCACCACTAAAACTCCTCAACCATGATGGAGTTGGGGGTTCTAGGCTGGGGAACGACTCCAACTGCTGAGAGGGTGCCAGAACTGGAAAGGATGTGGATGCTCCTTGCTCCCCCCACCTTCTCCTCTGCATCTGTTTCTTCAGTGGTACACTTTAGAATTAACTGATAATAGTAAGTTGGTTTCTCAAACTTTGTAGCAATTATCAAACCTGAGCAGGAGGTCTTTAGGACCAGGCTGGAGGGAAGAGTGCTGTCGGCCTCGTGCTTTTGATGGGTACCCGAAGTCAGTCATTTGGGACTGGACCATTAAACTTGTGAATGTGATGCAAACTCTGGGTAGTTTGTGACAAAAAAACTGAATACTGGGACACTTTGTTGGTGTCAGAGAGGTGGAGTACTTTTGGAAACAACATCATGGATTTGGTTGGGGAGGAAAAGCAAGACCTAACTCTGGGGGCCGAAGAGAGGAATGTGTGCTGCTCATTTGTAAACGCCTTAAGGTCTGTGGTCAAATCCATCTCCTTATCATTAACTCATCCTTCTACCCTCTCACCAACCTTCAGGAGAACCTGCTGTAGCACATGGTGGTGGGGCTTTGAAGTATGAAGGGAGAAGGCAACCTTTCGCATGCAGACGGGGTGGGAGGACGGGACACTGGAGCCGAGTCTACTGAAGATCTTTTGCCATTGTTCGTTTATGTCATCTCCTTCCTCTGTAAGAAAACAGAGATTTCTATCAGATTTGAGCATTTCCACGCTCCTCCGTAGTAGGTTTCCAGCTATGACCATCTGGTTTCTACCCACACCTCCATCTTCTGCCTAGAGACAACGTCAACAAATTAAAAGAAAAAAAAAAAAAGACAACACTATTTCGATGCCCTGCTTCCACGTCATATTCAAGCAGGAGGTAGGAGAGGGGAGAAAAATGAAAAAAAGAAATGGGCTAACTGCACTGCCACATCGGAAGGGTTACCGATGCCAGCAACTGCCGGAGGGCCAAGCAGAAGCTGTCATATTCAGGTGCCCCCGGCCTTCTCTGACACACTGCCCAAGCCGTTTTCCTGAGTGGGGGAAAACAGCATCAATTCCAGAGCGAGCTGTCTCTCCCAACGACAAATGCTGTAATCAGAATAGCAGCAGGCAGGCTTAGTTCCCTCACCTTCCCCCACACTCAAAATGGCATGAATTTACATTCCCGGGGCTGCCTGACTGCCAAGTAGAAGGGTAAAGTGTAGTTGGAAATTTCAATAACAAGGACTCGTTTTCTGCTTACCCAGACCCAATTCTGACACAGGTATCCAATAGGTATACGGCTTAAACAAGAATCACAGTGCAGAGTCACCCCAGAATATGATATACCTTATAGTACATGTTCTGTCTGAGATAATATAAAAGAATTCATTTTGATTTGGAGCCTGAAGAAAAGAAGAGAGGATCAGAGAACATCGGCTTAGATACTCTCTGATACTCTGTAGAGAGAATACGAGCAACTGGTACGTTGCTTCATATGGGTGCTGTTAGGAAGCACATTAGCATCCAGAGTCGAACATCTCAAAATGGGCTGACCTCTCAGGAAAGGGCATACTGGCGGCAGGACTCGTTGGGGGTATAGTTTAAGGCGATGACAAAATGAAAAAAAAAGGCTTGAGATGTACCAGCCGATGACAGAACAGAGCAAAATACACTAAGACGCTACACTCTAGGAGCTGAGGAGATCTGCAGGGAGTAATCAAGTTCTCTTCTGTTAGCATCAAGAGATAAAATGCTAAATTATTGTGAAGAATTTTGTGAGTAAACTAATAAAGCGATTTATTGTTTTTTACCAAAGATAGGAGGGAATACGATATGCTAGGAATATTTATTTATTTTGAGTATTTTCAATATTTTAATTAGGGTCAGATCCAAGTTTTGTTGGTCCTGAGGCTCATGAAATTTGGGGGCTATATTTAATAAATAGAATTCAAAAATTTAAATACAAAATTACATATATGGTCTTACAAGAAGCCTGTGCAAGTGAGTTTCACTGACATTTATGTCACACGACCTTCGTAGTATACTTCCACCTTGGTGTCTCTCATATGCATAACAGACATCTGGTGTTTCCTGGCTTAGTTGATATTTTTCCTTTGTGACGATAGCACTGTCTTAGTCACTTTCTTGTCACTGGGACATGATACCCGACACCCACAACTTAAAGGAAGAAAGGCTTATTTTAACTCCCAATTCAGAGGTTTAGTCCATTCATGGTGGATGGCAATGGCAGTGTTGCCCAAGGGTCTGGCAGGGAACATCTGTTCAGGCACTGCCAGAGGAAGGCAGGGGCGTAGGGAGAAGTAGGTGTAAGAGTACATCCTGCCACGGTGGTTTTCCATGCCCTTGGTAGGTGCCCTTCCTGACCAGGCCTTACCTTCTGACAGCACATAAAATCCATAGATAATCTGCAAAGTCCAAATATATCAGGCTTTTGGAGAGATATTCTGATCCAAACCCTAATAAGTACCTTGCAAGTTCTTTGAGAAAGCAGACTTCTCTCACTTTCTGTCCACACGACTCTGTAATTGGGTACATGATACAAGCTTAGCCAATGAGAACCCTGAATTCTGGTGGTCACAGTAATTGATTCAGTAGTAAGGATGAAATTTAGGCCGAATCAGTGAAGTTTAGCCTTGAAATCTCTTCCCAAGATGTTAGACAAAACTTACATTTTAACTATTTTTGGCCCATGCAAATGTCAACTTTATGTATTTAAATCTAACATTTAGGCTTGTATTTTCCACTGAGTAGGATGGTAAGATGAAAGACCAGAGTTTCTGGTGACCGCCTTTGCTACTCATGGGCAGCAGAATGCCTGAGATCTATCCCAAAGGATCAAACGAGAGGAGGAATGGAGGCAGACTGCCTCTTACTTACATTTCCTGAGTATGTTGATTCAGTTTTGCCTCAGGTCTAACCACATCTACACTTTCAGTTAGGTAAACAAAAATTTTCCTTTTTTTTTTTTTTTAAATGAAGTCAGTTCATTTGGGAAACTACAATGTGCAAACCAAAGGAGTCTGATGAATATAATATATAAAGATCATTGTTCAAAGGTAGAGAACACATCAAATAAAATTATTATCTAACAGTTATTGAGTGTTCACCATAAACCTGGAATGTGTTGAAGACAAGAGAAGATTTAAAAAGTAAAGCTACAATTCTTATTTCTACGCACTTATTCTTGGCAGGTGGAATATACATGCAACCACAAAAAACAGCGCAGTATAGAAGAGTGTCATCTCTGAAGACTAAAGTTATTAGAAAAGCCTACATGGTAGAGACGAAACCTGAGACAAGTGTTGAGAATAGGTAGGAGGATCAGGACAGAGAGACAAATATGGGAGAAGTTTCAGAGGTTGACCAAGAGAATTCAGGAGCAAAGGCACAAGAGCAGAGGGCAGAAAGAGTGTGGGATGACTTACAGATCAGGCAGAGAGGCTCATGTGAATGTCTTGTGGATGAAGCCAAGGACGTAAGATAAATGATGTGATTCCTTTGGCTTAGAAAAGAAAAACAGGCAATACCTGAGGAACATAGAAAGTCTAATTTTTGAATGAAAAAGTGAGAGCCACACTGGAAAGTAGATAGACCTAATGAACTAATGCAGAGTCTGTTAAGGAATTCTGATACTTTTTCAGAAGTGGACTTGAAGATTACAATCCAGTGTTCAAAGGAATGAATGAGATACCCTAAGCCCAGATGGGTGTTAATGATAACTAAAAACAGCAGGGTTCATGTTACTTTCAGCTTTCAGAACAAATCAGAGGAGTTTGATCCTAACACTGTGTTGGGAGAAACCCCAGGCAAATTAAGTGAATTAACAAGAGACAAATGATGTTTTTAAAAAAATTAATTTGGCAGTGTTATATACCATGCACTGGAATAAAGAGATTAAAGCCATTTATTAAGCTATTATGATAATCCAAGTGGAGGGGAAAACGGACTGTCCTGGTAAGAACAAGGGAGAGATTTAAGAGCATTTAGGGTCAGGTAATTACCTCATAATACAGTGCACTAGGAAAAAGAATTCCACTTCAGTAAGTAAAATTAGTAGCAGGTATCTCAGTCTCCCATGGAAATAATGAAACTCATTGACAGTGATCCCTGAAACTTTCTCCTAGCTCTAGCTTTATAGAGTCATTCCTGCCTGACATGTGCCCAAGACATTATCTCTTCATTCTCCCTAGCCCTTTGACTACATCTTTTCTAGCCCCCCACCACTCTGATCTAAACCCACTCTGAAGCGCACCATACCCAGATGCTTGTCACCTACCGCTTTTCTGATGCTGTTTTCTTCTGCTGTCCTCACCAACCCCATCTGCAGTGGCCGCTCTTCCAGCAAGAGCCGGTTCCTTTAGGGTCACTCTGGGCCTGCCAAGTGTGCTGGAATTCATGCTGGAGGAACACTGCAGGGGACAGACTGTGTCCATAAAAATTCAGCTCCTCAACTGTCCTTGAATCCTCTGTGTCCTGCCTCATTCTGGCCATTTCATTCCCTGCCTCTGCTTCATTCTCTGGTTCTTCTTTGCTCTGCCTCCCTCCCTTACACTCCACCTAGTTATTGGATATAAGTCTTCTTATTTAAAAAAATACATTGCAAATAAAGATAAAGTCCCTTTTAGACCAGCATCTCAGCCTCAACCTCTGGCTCCCTAGAAATAATCTTTGTTTTTTATTTTTTAAGTTTGCTGTATAAATCTTTTAGATCTTCTACGAGGCAATTGTATACTTAAATCTTTTTGAGAAAGCCATATGGTGTTTTTGTGTTTTTTATGTATGTGCATGTTTTTATAGAAATGATATATCATACGTAATTCTACAAGACACTTATTTTTCTGTCTACTCTATTTCTTTGTCTTTGGAGAAGCTTCTATGTTGGTGCACAGGTCCCTCAACTTTGTATTTTGTATACTCTTCTAGAAGAGTAGATTATAGCGTCATTTACTAAGCCATTTCTCCATTGGGACACTTAGATTATTTTCAATTTTTAATACTATTAAAAGACTGCTATAAAATTCTTAAGAATGCCCTCTTCTTGTTATTAGGAGATATACTTCAAAAGTATACATAAGAAAGTAAATTGCTCATCATAGAGGAGGTACATTTGCCCTTCAGAGTCACCGAAATTTATTTCCAAAGAGATTGTATCAATTTACATGCTTGCAGGCTATTTATGAACGTACTTATTTTCCCACCTACTGGCCAGTTTGATGTCATTATACTTTCAAATGTGTTCCAACTTGACTTTCCTATTTCAGTGCTGTTTTCTTACCTCTCAGCTATCTAGTTTGTCTTCCCGGGCTTCCACTGATTTCATTCCTTTTAGCAGAGAATTTCTATAGAATGACACTTGACAATGTTCACACAGACAAACCACACACACACACACACACACACACACACACACGCACACAGAGAGAGAGAGAGAGAGAGAGAGAGAGAGAGAGAGAGAGAGAGAGAGAGAGACACGGAGAGAGAGCAGGAAAAAGAGAGTTTCTATCTGCCTGTCTCTCTCACACATAAACTAACTACCTTCTTGTCCGTTCTGTTTCTAAAATGCTCACATGACCATCCATGAGCAGGTGTAGCCCATTTTTAAAAGAATGGGATTCCAAATTGTTTAATGTTAGGAAATACACTCAGGGCAGATATGGGAGGAAAGAGAATTTGAATTTGATAATCTGAGGAATTATAAAAATGGATCTTTTCCTAATAGAATTAGATGGTTGAAAATATTAGACAAGGGAATAGGTTACAGCTGGGGATATAAATTTAGACGTCAAGGAAGAAACGGCCAGTGCAGCCTCACGAATGTATGTGTTTTTAGGAAGAAGTGAGCCCAGGGAAGAAAAAATTCAGATGATGAGAATTAAGTTCCAAGATGCGGACAAATAACGGGTGTAGAAAGGCATGTGAAGAGGCCCCTGGGTGCACGTCCCAGGACAAGGGATAGGCACTTTTAAAGAGGGAACTGTAGGATCCAAAATCAGCATAAAAATCAGCAGCTTTTCTACCAATTAGTTGAGAAAGAAATATGAAAAACAATTCTATTTTAAATAATTTCAAAACAAAACAAAAACCCACTTACGAATCTAAGAACCTGTCTAAGAAAGTGAAAGATCCCTACAGTAAAAGGCATAGACCATTGAAGAGAGAAATCAAAGATGACACTAGAAGATGGAAAGACTTTCCATGTCCACAGGCTAGAGAATATTTGAAAAATGGCAATATTATTGATAACAATCTACAGATTCAGTGTAATCTCCATCAAAATTCTATAGAACATTGTTCAGAAAACAAAAGTCTCAAAGTAGCCAAAGTAAAGCTAAGCAAGAACACAGCTGGAAGTACTGCAACACCTGACACACATGAAACTACAAACTCACAAACCCATAGTAACAATAACAACCACAAAAGCGTGACACTGGAGGAAAATAGGACATAGACAAGAGAACCAAGGAGACAGAAAATCATCCACACAACTGTAGCCATCTGATGCTTGATAAAGGAGACAAAAACATGCCCAGGAAAAGACAAACGGTACTGGGAAAAGTAGACATTAGTACATAGCAGACTGAAAATAGATCCCTATCTCTCACCCTGTACAAAAAGTAATTCAAACTTGAGCAAAGATCTAGGTATAAAACTAAAAGTTGAAACTCCTAAATATAGAGGAAATACCTGAAACTACAGGCACAACTAAGGCTACCTGAGATAGGAACCCAACAGCACAGAAAATAAAAGCGAGAACCAGCAAGTCAGAAGATTATTAAATTTTCTGCACCTTAGGGGAAACAACCAAGAGAGTCAAGAGGCAGTGTATAGATGAGAGAAAAAACATCTTTAGAGACTACTCAATCAAAAAGATTTATATTGGTACTATGTAAGGCAATAAAAAAATCTTAACACCAAAAAACAAAAAAATTGTGTTGGGGTCTTCAGGGCCCGAGAGCCTCAGCATAATTGACCTTGGACAAGTTCCTTCCTTCCCACGAAGAAACGTTACTAATTGTAATTTAAGCCAGGTGTTGTTCTGCTTAAACACAGGAACTGCCGGTTTGGATAATCAAGATGCTAAAAAACAACTAGAGTATTCTATCCTCCTTCCTCTACTCCTTCCCTCCCCCGGGCGACCCCCAGCTGGTTGAGAGGCCTTGGTGATTGGTCCAAGGTAACTACCTCAGTCTCTTTAAGCCCCTGTACTTCCCAAATAAAGGAAATGGCGTTCACTGAAACAACTGCCAGAGTGTGTTACTCTGTCGTCCGACCCCTCCTCTGCTGTTGGGGGTGAGGGAGGAAAGGAGACCCCTATAAAGTTGCCCAATCAGTAAGTGGCTAACCAAACAAATATTTTTCAGAGAAGTACAAATGACTGAAAAGCATGTGATAAAAAAGTCAACATGTTTAGCCATTAGCAAAATGCAAATCAAAACTATATTGAGATTCCATCTCATCTCAGGCAAAACAGCTATCATCAAGAATCAAAAAAAAAAAAAAAAAAAAAAAAAAAAAAAAAAAAAAAAAAAAAAAAAAAAAAAAACAGAACAACAACAACAACAACAACCAGACAAAAACAATCCAGGAAGTGTTCACTAGAACGTGGGCAAAAAAGGAAACTTCCTACATGTGAATTAGCACAGCTACAATGGAATCAGTATGAAGAGTCCTCCAGAGCTAAAAAGATAGCTAACACATGAGCCAGCTATGACATTCCTTGGAATATGCCCAAAGCAATTAATCTCAGCATGCTATTGAGATACCTGTGTACTCGTGTTTATAGCACCTCAATTCACAAAGGCCATGATACGAAACCAACCTAGGTGCTATCATATGAATAACTGGAAAAGTATGTTGTATATACTCAATGGAGTAGTATTCAGCCATAAAAATGAAATTTTGCTGGTTGCAGGAAATTAGATGGAATTGAAGCTCGTCATGTTAAGCAAAATCAGCTAGATTTAGAAAACAAGGATAGAATATTCTTCTAATATGTGGAATCTGAAAAAAACCCCACAAATATAGAAAGGTGACTATTGTTATATAAGTGGAAAAGACTAAGGGAGGGAAGGGGGAATTATAAGAGTGGGTCTAAGGGGGCTGAGACATGTATGACCATAATATAGGGCATACATATGTTAAAATGTTTACTACATTCCAAAATATTATCTAATATAAGATTAAAATATTATTTTTTTTGTGAACTGTATGTTATACCAGAGATATAAAAGAGTACCAGAACTTAGAAAAAAATCTTTGGAGAAGGTCATTGTGTGAAGTTGTGCATTTAGATTAGGCTAACCTTAGCTCTAACTCTACCTGACCTCCCACCTTTATGAATAAAGGAACAAAAGGCCAAATTATAAGTCAGTGGCAAGCATAAGAAGTGGAAGAAGCTGGCAGAGCCCACAGGTATGAGGGTGGAGAGAGGGAGAGGACCACAGGCACAAAATAGAAATTCTGATTTAGTGAGTTTGCTTTTTTAAAGGACATGATTGAGAACAGAAGGGAAGATCTTATGGATGAACAAAAAAGATATTGTTTGAATCAATTGTAATTATAGAGAAAAAGTCAGGAGAAAAGAGTATTGTCCAATGTACAAATAAATGGAAATCTACCAATATTTCTTTTTTAATTTTATTTTTTTTCAAGTGAGAAGCATCTTAGACAATCTTCCCAAGGTTACTTAACAGGAATTCAGTATCTATCTCTGTGCTCCTGATCTCAGTTTATTACTAAGAATGAAATTCAAGTTTGAAGTGTCTAGGTTTTTCAAGTATGTAAATAAAATAATTTATTTAATAAGGATCTGCAAATACCACTGGCAGATGGTGCTGGCAACTGATCCCACAACTTCTCCCAACAGCCTTTCCTAGCATCTAATAAACCTTGCAGTCAGAACATTCTTTTGTGTATATTTTAAAGTTCTTCTTGGAGAAATTCTTTCCATTTTCTTAGTGAACATAAGAAATAAATAGCTTCTATTGTCAGACTTGAAGTAAGACAGATGAGTTAAATAAAAACTGGTTTTGCAAAGTGATGGTGTCTGAAACTCAGACAAGAATGGGGAGTGAGCCCGAGTGGGAAACAGGGTTGCTTGAGTCCACAGCATGGAGATTGTAGAGCTTCTGATCTCAGAGGGAACTGAAGTGGGCGGGTCCAGGGGATGGACAAGAGATGGTGGCCTCAGCCCTAGGCCAGGACTGTCTCCAGGCCTTGGTTTGGCTCCTCTACCCCCTCCCCATCTCTGTGGAAGTTGGAAGAACTTATGTGATATCTCTGTTCTGGTAGTCTGGCAGAAATAGAGTGCATCTGACTTCAATTTGGCAGCAAACACAGCCACCATACCGCTCTTTTCAAAATTGCCAGGGCAGAGTCCATTACCAGATCTACTGATCTGTTATGTGCCCATAGGTAAAATGAGGCCACTATCTTCCTGATGGGAACTCTTGCTTCCTTATTCATGTGAAGTCACCCTGAGTAGCTTTTATTCCTCCTCCAGGCAAAAGTAATTTAGTTTCTTCATCTCTCCTCAAAGATTTGCGCATTTTTGTTATTTCAAAAAACTTTAAAGCTAACCTATATAATAAGATCTCTAATAATATCCCGATTGAAGTTAGTGTAACTTTGTTGTACTTTCATAGTCTGACGAGTAGCCGGAGGCTCTGACTATTACTTTTAAAGTTAAACAGCTGCTCTAATAAGCTATGTTGACTTTGTGGTCTGAGTAACTGATAAAAAATGTTCCTACTTTATATGACAACATTAGTAAACGCAAAAATGTACTAAAATGCATTTAGACCAGATTTAAGAGACATTAAACAGGTAAGACAGAGATAAAGATCAATTACTACATAAATGTCTAAAGGAAAGGACTCTTTCGTTATCACATGTGTACTTTTTTGTGCACAATTAAAGGAGTCAAAATCTTTTTATAAATCTAACATTCTTTATCATCCTTTAGTTATAATTTCAATAAACATTATCAAAACAGATCTTAGATAAATATACTGTGAAGTACTAGACATCTAGAAAAGCTGTCTGAATCTGGCCAGTCCAGGAATACAATAAGGAGCCAGAAGTCTACAATGGATTATTGGTAGATAGTTCTTTATAAGGCTAAAAGATAATACACTGTGGAAAAATTCTTAGTATTTTAAAAGGTATTTTAGTTTCTTTTTTTAAACAATAAACTCAGTTCACCATCAACAAACCTTAATTGGCTATCTTCTTGTGTTTCCAGGACACTAAGCTATGCAACAGGAATCCATTAAATTGAATAGCGCAGCTGCCATTTTTAGAGTCATATAAACAGATGCTATACTGTGAATCTTGAGGGTCTCCCAAAAACTCATGTATTTGAAACTGTGTGTTATTGAGACATAGGGCCTGGATAGAGAGGGCAGATGCTTAGGATTTCACCTGGAATGATGGTATCAGCTTGTTGAGATTGGGGTTGCCCAGGGTAGAGCTTTCAGGTGCGGAAGAAACATTATTTCAGCTTCATCCTGGGAAAACTCTATCCTTGCCTGAGCCTGGAAACTCACTTGGGTTCTGTTTCAC
Source organism: Ctenodactylus gundi (assembly GCA_004027205.1). Lineage (NCBI taxonomy): Eukaryota > Metazoa > Chordata > Mammalia > Rodentia > Ctenodactylidae > Ctenodactylus > Ctenodactylus gundi. The sequence continues at coordinate 63,630 of PVKB01004600.1, forward strand.
TTGGATCCTCTGTTTGCAATGCTGTGAGTACCTTTCCAGCCTCTGTCTCTACAATATGCCTTCACCATTGCCTGCCACCCCATGAATAGACTGTGTGAGACCTTTTGAAACCGTGAGCTAAAATAAATCTTTCCTTCCTTAAGTTGTGGATGTTGGGTATTTTGTCACAGCAATGAATAATTTCTAAGACAACAGGTATCCAAAATATTAAGTGTCATTACAATACAAAACTATAAGGAAGGAGAAGAGAGACTAGATGGGGCTGGAACAAGGAGAGCTGAGCCTTGCTGGGAGCTAACTGTCCACAATGCTTTGTCCAGGGCAACGGGACAAAACTGCCATGATTTAAATCTGTGCAGATATCTAAGGAGGTTTAATTTTTGTCAGAATTTGTTTCATTTAAAAATTATCCATGTTGCTATGAGGTGCTGGATATTGGATGTTGGGGAATTGGTCCTGAAAGAGTAAAAAATTTCAGTTATAGGAAGAATCAGTTTGAGATTTGTTACACAGCATGGTAACTGTAGTTAATGATCACATATTGTATTGAGAATTGCTGAGAGTTGGTTTTAAGTGTTCCGAAGGCACAAACATGGGATATGAGATAATATGTATATTATCTTGATTTAGCAAGTCTATAATGTACACATATTTCAAAGCATTATGTTATATTTGATATACGTGTACAATTTTGTCAATCAAGAATAATAAATTAGAAAAAAATTAAAGAAAACGATAACTAAGAAATATTCTAAAAAATGTTGACTAGTACATTTCTAGAAAGATATTGGTCCAAGCTGAGGAACTCTCAAAGGTGGGAGGAACCTAATGGGTCATGAGGACGATGACTATATCCAATGTAGTAAACTTGACTGGATCTTAGATCAGAAAAGAATATTTTTGAGTAATCTGTGAAATCTGGAATCTGTACTTTATGGGAAATGGCACTGTACTACCGTTAATGTCTTTGTTGTGACAAGCGCATCATTGTTATATGAGAGGTTGACAGGGAGGAAGGGAGCAAAAGGACTTACGGAGACTTTTTTGTGTTATTTTTGCAAATTTTCTGTGATGTCTCAAATCATTCCACAAATGTATTTATAAAACATGACTCATGCACCTACTATGTGCTAATTTCCTGGATACAAAGAAATAAGACAGATTCCATGCCCAAAAGGAACTTATGGTAACAGAGATAGAAATGGCAAGAAGCTCTTGTAGGTTGGCAGAATCATCTGTGACAAGAGATTTTTGTGACTGAGTTACCTAGCAGACAGAGAAAGGAAGCAGGCTGACAAGCGCTCAGTGGAAGGTTCTGGGTTCACAGGGAAGTGGGCTGGGATTTGGAGTTCAGTTTTATTGATTGGAAGGAGCCCTACAGCTGAAGAAAAATCTTAAGTTTAATGTTCTGGACCATGCCAACAGTGTTGGGAACAGAGAAAGGACTTAATTCAATTATCTCACTATTGTTCAAACTCATCCACATTTAGCTTCTATCTTTGGCAACAAGACTGCTTGTGGATTTTGTGTACTACCTGCCTCAAAGACAAGTATCTTGGGAGCTGGGAATACAGCTGAGTTGACTTGAAACAGTTGTTTGAGGGAGGCTGGAAAAGGGAAAAGCTCTCATTTTATTACTAGATGAGTAGCTGGTTAGAATACTGCCAAAGTTTAGAAGAGAGAGCCAACACATTGTGGAAACTTTTAAAAACACAGTAAAACAAAACAACAAAAAGACTTCAGAGGGAGAGAAAATTTGACATAGGTCTGGAAGACTCAGCTCAGGAGAAAAGAACAAGGCAGAGAAATTAGTATGAACTAAAGTACAAGAGAAGAATTCAAATGTATATTATGCATGGGGAATGGTAAGTATACTGTTTGGCTGCACCAGAAAATTTATATAAACAAATAATAATCAAGAAGATTGAAAAAGTGAGTTGGAGCCAGATTATAACAGATCCTGAAATGTCAGGCTAAGTATTTTGGATTTCATCCTATAAGCAATAGAGAAAATAGATTTTTTTTTGTTTGTTTTGGAAGGACATTCTAGTAATATTTTGAGATGTGTTAGTGTACAGAGTAGATAAAGTAGAGATTAGAGTGAAAAAGATTATTATGCTAAGATAAAAAAGCTTGGGATTCAAAAAATAGCAGCAGAAAAGGAATGGAAGAAACATAAAAGAAGACTTGATAGGATTTCGAATGATAGGAGTATGGAAAAGTCTCTAGAGTTTCACTTAGAGAGACTGAATTGTGTCTGAAATACAAACATTTGCAGGCAAGGTTGGTTGGAGGGATATAATTAGCTGGGTAAGAATGTGTTAAATTGAAGTAATACTGAAACTTCACAGGGACATATTCATATATATATATATATATATATATATATATATATATATATATATATACCTGTATGAAATTCATGAAAGAAATTAGAGCTCAAAATGTTTCAGATTTCCTTTGGTACAGGTAATGTTAAGCTTTGCATTTAATACATGATTTTTCAGGAAAATGTGGTTGTGATTCTCCATTCAGGCTAGGTACCATTGCCACTGGTGTAGCAGGCTGCTGTTGTTTCTAGCTGCAGTCCCATTTCTAGTCACGGCATACCTCTTCTCATTTTAGGGGCTACTTCTCTTCCTCTCCATATGATTGTGGCTGGAGAGACTACAGTTATAGGTCCTTCCTCTATTACCACAAAACAATAGAAGACCTGCAACTAATCTGAACAATCAGTCATTAATGCCTGGTCCAAAAACAAGGACTTGCCTCAGTGCCCTTTTATTATTTAGCATGCAGAGCAAGGTAAAGAGGCCTAACTCTTTTCTGGAGCCACTAACTATATAGTTGATGGAAGTGGGCTCTCCCCTCCCCCACCCCAATACAAAGAAAGTTTGCCTGACAGTGGAGCCAAAGCAAGCAGACACAGGACTGTAATGCCACAGTTGGGATCCCTGGAACCAGAGGCTCTCCTTCAAGTATTCCTATCCCATGTCTGCCAACATGACCATCCAGCCATGCTGGAAGCAGGGAAACGGGGAGGGCTAGTGACAAAGGCTGAATCTTCTTGTCATTTGCCTGCTTAGACCTTTGTGGTGACGGGACTGTGCTGTATTTTGATTGCAGTTATAGCCAACACAAATTACAGGTGTGATAAAATGACATGGACCCACGTGCACACATTGTACCAGTGTCAGCTTCCTGCCTTTGATATCAGACTGTGGTTATGCAGCATGTGAGCACTGACAGGGGCTGGCAGAAGTCACGCAGACCTGGCTGTGCATAGCATGTTTCGACTTCCCATGAGTCTAACTACTTCCAAATGAAACCTAAAATTTGATATTTATGAGTGTCTAAATATAGACACATACAAGTTAAAGGATGAAACATTATATTCCATCATAAATATATTGTCAGACACAACACATTTTAAAATAAAAGATATATTACAATCTCTTCAGAGAGAATAAATCTTTCACCTTTTGCTAAAGATTTCCAAGCACAGAAACAACTCTTAGTCATCAACCAATTTTTTGGAGGTCTCGCTTCCGCAGGGATAATGAAAAGGAAATACAATAAAAAGACATTAATACAGGATAGTAATAGTTATTCCGTGATTGTAAAAACTTTAATTTTTATTAGATAGGAAGCGATCTAATAATATAATCCAAATACATGAAGTAAAAATTGACTTAAAAGGAGAAATAGATAAATCCACAATTATGATAGAATATTTAACAACCTTCTCATTCACTAATAGATCAAATTATTAAAAGTGAAATAAAAATGTAAATCTAAATAGGGCAATGAGTTGACATATGCCCAAGATATCTAACTATAAGACATATATGCTTAGAAACAGTGAACCTATTCCTTGTCATAAAGCAAGTCTGAACAATTTTAAAAGTCTAAGAACACAGACTTTATTCTTTGATCACAATGCAGTTTTGTCAATAATTATAACAGTAGATACGAAATTTACTATGCTTGGGAATAAAAATCAATTCTAATGTGTTATAACTCAGAAATTAAAAGTAATTACATTGAAGTTTGAAGTATGTAAAAATATATATGACAACATATTTGATGCATGTAAAGTAGTAACTGAGGCTTAACAACTTAAATATTTATATCAGAACAGGAGATGGACACATCCAATGAGCTAAAGTATCAAAGTGAAGATTTTGGAAAAAAATAACAGCAGAATAAAAAACCTCGAGGAAAACATTAAATAAGAATAGTAATTAATGAAAAGGTTAGCAAGCGTAACAGAGAGGGTCAATAAGACAAGGCTGAGTTGTGGAAGATCAGTACACGGTACAACGCTGGCAAGTGTGGGAGGGCCTATGTATTATTAGTAATTAGTAATTTTAAAAGGAGACCATCACTCTCAGTTACTTATTCCTCGCTGGAACAAAATACTCAACATCCGCATCTTAAGGAAGGAAAGATCTATCTAGCGCATGGTTTCAGGTCTCACACAGTCCATTTGTAGAAGCTGGCAATGTTGGAAGCATGTGGTAGAGGTTGGAGAGCTGCTCGCCTTGTAGACAGAAGCCGAGTGAGGCTGGAGCCAAGGGAAATGGAGAGCAAGTTGATAGCTAGAGACTCAGGCAAAGGTCAGAGCTTTCTCAGGAAGAAGATGTACCAATGTTTCTTCCTCCTTCCTTTACTCAGTTGAAGCTGACAGTTAAACATCACACACACCTTGCTTCTGGCCAGCAAGTCAGAAACACACACCTGCAGCTTCTGGCCTGGGGGCGTTTCCCAATTTCACACAGTTGACACAATCTCCCCAGGACAAGTCCAGAGCATCAGCTCCTTCCGTCCAGGCCCCAGTTCCCAACAGCACACGGTCCCAAATACATGAGGCTTTGGGGGGACACTCAAGATCCAAACCACAGCATAGACGCTACAGACATAAGAAAGACAACTAATCATTTCAAAATTAAATCACATGGGAAAATTCTTATGAAAACTTGTTTTAAGAAGTCAATATAAAATGAGGGAATAGCTCAGTGACAGAATGCTTACCAAGCATGTGCCAGGACCTGACTTCAATCCCCAGTACTGCTAAATAAAAAGTACATAAATATAAATAAATGGAATTAATATAAAATTATTTCTGCAAAGAAAAACCACGAGGCACCTAAGATGATGTGAAAGGCAAATTCTATCAAACACTGAAGTAAATACTTATTCCAATCTTAGGCAAATTATCTCAGAATTCATATAGGGAGTATTTCTGACTTTTCATGTAACATTAGCTGTGTCGATTTAAACTGCAGCCATAGATTTATAAGTTCTCAACTTAACAACTCCCTAAATCACTTAAGATTATTTTTTTGGATTTATCTCTGCTACTGAAGGCATTAAGAACAGGCTGCCTGGGCTGGAAGTGTGGCTCATTGGAAGAACACTTTCTTAGAACTTGCAAAACTCCAGATTTAGGCACTAAGTTCAATTTCTGGCACTGGGTTAAAAAAAAAAAAGACGGAAGAAAAGAAATTAATTTATCCAGGTGTGGTGGTCCACGTCCATTATCCTATTGACCGTGGGTGGGACAAGGAGAGTGCCAGGCAGGAAGATCACATGCTCAAAACCAACCTAGGAAATTTAGTAAGAACTTGTCTCGATAAATTAATAAAATAAAATAAAACAAAATAGAACACGTTGTCCCAAAATATGCTGTTCTAAAATATCAACAGTTTTGAATGAAAGAAACTTGAAAACCAGGAGATGCAAGATGAAAAAGGAGAAGATAAAATTTCCAAATGGAAGATGTTCCTATATTAAAAGGAAAACATTGTTATCATCAAGGATGGAAGGATGAAGCTGAAGAAAATGTGCATGAATGAACCTTGTTAAACTCTTTACTTCAAATTCTGCCCTACCACATTTCACAACTTGACAGCTCTTTACACAATTGGTCATAAATTTATATTCACTGCTCTTAGGGTCTTCTTTTTTTGTGTTTGTTTTTGTTTTTGACAGCTCTCGCCATCATGTAAAACAACATTAAGTACATCTTTCACGTGTTTGTATATTCGGTCTATTCTACACTGATTGAGTTATAAGGACCCTGGCATTTACAGGGCCCTAGCAAGACGGAGGTAGAGTTTTGGCTGTCCTATGCTATTATGCCAATAGGAAAAGAAAAATCAGTAGACTTGTGCTTTAGAGAAATGTGGCTTTACAGAAAAATTAAAAGTACACAGATTTCTCATACACTTCCTACTTTCACATCCATAGCTCTCTCCATTATCAATTCCCTTCAGCAGAAGAGGGGACAGGGATACAATTGATGGCCTAAATGAATAGAATTTGTCATCTATTTTTCCTGGTATTTCCTTGATTCGTAGTGAGGTTGAATATTTTTCATGTTTCTCATCTACTTGGTGTGTTATATATACTTTCTTTATGTTGCCTTTCCCCATTTATTTATGGCACTTTGAGTTATATTTATAATTTTAAAAACTGCCAATTTCAAAATATAATAAGAACATTGAGTTTTTTGTACTTGCCAGTTTCCCATCTTTGATTATTGCTTTCCATGCACAAATAATAGTTTTTATTTTCTTCTTTCTGGTGAAGATTTATTGCATGAAAAATCGATCATTATTACATTTGACCTGCCTTTCCCTATTTTTATTAAAAGTATTGTTTTGTTTCAGAGAAACCAAGAATACTAAGCAGTAGAATATTACACAAATAAATTGAGAGAAAAAGTGAAAAAGTGGCTGAGCCATTACAGTCTTTTCAATATCCCAGTCACATCATAATGTGAGGGATGACAAAAATGTCCACATATCTGGGCTTAACCTTTTAACACTACTAATGGCCAATGTGGTGTCACTCTGTCTGATCAGCAGCAACAGTTGCTTTCTGAAGGTGGTGTGAAGAGTATGTGCACACAGGAAGGAAAGGAAAAATTTGCATTGTGTTCCTTTCTGGATCCGAAAAGTTCTCATTAGGGGAAAAAAAAAAAAAAGCTGTTATTCTCATAACCAGTAGTCTTAAAAATAACCTACTCTTTTATCAAAGGCATGAATTTATTTCCTTTGGAGAATCAGATCAAAGAAGATCAGAATTTCTATCCATAGCTTTGGATGGTGTTTCCTCAGTTGTTGGACTGTTCCTTCCTATTTAGAGTTATTCTCAAATAATTAAAACCAACACAATCATCATGTAACTTGAGGCTTTCTTAAACACTTAGCTAAGAATCTACTTCTAATTCTGCTTCCTATACTGATTTATGGTCAATGACCTCGTTAAACTGAGCTAGAGGAAGGGATATCACCTGGAAAAATACATATAGTACAAATAATGTAAAATTAACATCATAAAGCCTACAGATTAAAATGTAAAAATATGAATTCCTTTTCAAATTTCAGATTCCCTTGGGGGAAATTATATTCTATCTCTACAGAAATGCTCTATTCTAGTTATTCACTGCTGAACTGTTAGTGGCTTTTTTAGCACAACTCTCTGTAAGTTCTCTTCCATGTTCACAGATTGAAAAAGTGCATTGCATTCCAGGCAAAAACAAGCGAAAACACCTACACACATGCTGACAAAATTTTTTTAGATATTAGGATAAAGAAAAAAATCTTACAAGTAAAAGTGTAGCAAAAATAGGTTAATTAGAAAATAACAAAAATCAGGCTGACTTCGGATTTTTCTTACAAAATTAAATACCAGAAGACAATGAGCAAGAAAGACCTACTGACTCAGAGAAATGAGAACAAGTCATAATTTCCAAATTTTATACCCAATTAATCTGTCTTTGTATATGAAAGTTAAGACATTTTCTTGTAAGTAATAATATGTACTCTTCTTGACAAATTTATTGATGGATGAAGTAGCATGGAACTCTTCATTGGAAAACTAAAAAACAGGAGAGGAGAAGTATGAAAAAGCTAAATGTGATTACTTTGGTCACCCTGGCTGTATAATCTAATCTTAAAGGAGATCACATGTGATATCAGTATAACACAATAGATACAATCTAGATGTTAAGTCTCAGACTTTGTTAACTGTAGATAAGAATTACAAAGGTAAAAAGAGTAGGAGTAAGTACTGAAACCAGCCTGAACAAAGCTACAGGCTTCATGGCATAAATACAGCAATACAAGAGTAATTTAGACCTCAAATCTGAAAAAGTGCCCTAAAAATTAGGGATGGGATGGGGGAGGGACAAAAGGAGAGTTGGAAAGCCCTTGTCACCTTTACAAGATATATATGTGCACAAAATGCTCAACTTCATTGTAAACCTTGAATTTTGCACGTATACATATCTATAAAATGTGGGAAAAAATTAGGGATGGGAGGATGTGGGTGAGCACATGCTAAATAAAGGCCTACCAAGGAGCAAGAGAGTGGCATGTGACCACCCCATTGCTTAGAACTGCTGATGCTAGTGACGATGAAAAGCAGGCCAATTGTAAGTTGGTTTTGTTATCATTTTTGAATTCTCTATAACAGTTAAATATCCCCACCCATTCAGGCTGCTCCTTTTGGCCATCTACTCCAATGACAGACATCTCAAATAGGCAATTTAAATACATCGTTTTCTATTGGCTTAAGAGAGCAAAATAGGTTAAGTCATGTCATTGAAGGTGACTACTAGTGGCATTTCAAAGAACTCCCAAATATGGAAAAATCTGAGGTAAAGAGGAGGAGGAAGGTAAACATTTAATAAGTGACTGGAATAAGATGTACAGTTATGTGAATTATACCACAGATAGTAATTGTAACTGGATAACTTACACTAAACCGAAGACGTTGGAGAGCATCTAAAATGGAAATGGGAGAAAAATTTTCTCCTTAAAAACCCCAACAGGAAAAGTAAGAATTGCAATAACGTGGATTGACCTGAGAAGGGTTTGGCTGATCTCCTCATCCCAGAAGCGAGTAACTTAGAACACCACAGCCGTAAACCAAACCAGAGACTTACCAATTCAGGGTACCAGATCTGGAAATTTAAAGAGAAATTCTTAATGGGACAATAACAAAGAGCAAGACCTAAAATCTGAGGAGAAACTGCCTACAATTTTAAATTATGGATGTGTGGGGGAAAAAATACGTCTAGTGTACACAACAACAAAAAAAGCAAGCAGAGATGTAAAAAGTATTCAGACAGGTTAACTGGGCAACAACTGTGATTTTGCTGCCTGTTTTTTTAAAAAATGGAATGCATTTTTCAATTGTGAGCAGCTTGGGAAGGATAAAGCTGAAAATTAAGGACTTGAAGCATCAGAGGTACAGCCATATCTTGAAATAAAGGGGATATCTAGAAACAAGGAAAATGTAAGTGAGCTCTTGCATCTGAGTACAATGTTTTTCCAAATCTTTGATGACTGCCCAATTACACAGTTATGGGGTATACACAAGTAGCTAGACTCATAACCTGGAACTAACACAACACATAAAATCAGAACAATTTAATTATAAGCAAGTTGAGTATCTAGTAAAATGAAAGTGCAACAATGCTCGGATAAACACAACAGCATTCTAAGTCACAGAGACATGTTAATATACGTTGTTTTTTTCCCAACCAAATACTAGAAATGTAAAGAAGGAAACAGGAAACTCCCCCAAACTCAGGAAAAATAGTCAATTAAAAATGACACCAAGTGAGCTGTTGTGGTTAATCTTGGTTATCAACTTGATTGGATTGGAAAATTCCCAGGAAATTATTAAAACACACTTTTAGGCATATCTGAAGACTTTTCCAGGGAGGACTGACATGCAGGATAGCAAACTGAAGGGGGAGACCCACTGTGGTGGTTTGGATCTGCAGTGTCCCCCCAAAAGCCTCCTGTTCCTATGGGTGCTGTGTAGGGTGGGGAGGTGGAGCCTGGATGGAAGGGGGCAGGTGCTTGCGGCTTGACTTGGAGGTGGGTGTGCTAGTCCATCTTTCCTCCTCAGTCTCTCTCTGTACCACCATGTTGTGAGCATCTCTGCCGCTGGAGCTCTGGCTCTGGCCCTGCCCCTGTTCCAGCCCTGCCAACGTGCTTCCACCATTCTCCAGCTGCCCACCTGTGAATGATCTTCTGAAACTGTAAGCTAAAATAAATCTTTGCCCCCTAAATTGTGGAAGCTGGATATTGAGTCACAGTGACAGAAAAATAACTAAGACACCCACCCTAAATGTGGGCAATATCATCCAAAAGATTGGGGCCCCAGTTGAACAAGGTGGAAGGAGAAAGACTTCCAGTGCTGGCTCTCTTACATTCTCTGCATCCTGCTTACCTTAAGGTAAGCAGATTTCTTCTGCCATGATGTTTCTGCCTTGCCACAGGCCTAAAGGCAATGGAGCCCGCCAAATTGGAATGAAACCTCTGAAGCCTATGAGCCAACATAAACTTTCCTTCTGTAAGTTGTTGTGCTTGAGTGTTTTGTCACAGCAATGCATAGATGACTAACACATGAGTTTGGATGTTGACCCAGTGGAAACCAAGACTTCTAAGCCACCATTATAAATATTTCCATAGAATTAAAGGAAAATATGTTCCCTGAACTAAAAATAAATGATCTTCTGTAATTTTTTTGGCAATTCTGGCTTTTCTCTGTTCTATACAAATTTTGCAGTCAGCTTTTGAATTTTTGCAAAAAAAAGAGTCTGCTCAGATTTTAATAGGAATTGTGTTGAATTTTGATCAATTTTGAGACAAATGACATCTTAATAATAATCTTCAAATCCATGCATATTGAATATCTCTCTATTTAGAACATCTCTAGTTTTTCTCAACTATGTTTTGTAAGTTTTTTCATAAAGGAAGCCAAATCTTTTAAATGTATTGCTAATTATTTGGTTCTTTTTGATGCTATTTTCTTTCATTTTCAAATTGACATTGTTAGTAAAGAGAAATGATTGATTTTTGTAAATTTATCTTGTATTCTGTGATTTTGCTGAACCTCTTTATTCAAATACTTTAGTTCAGAATAAACTTTTAAAAGTTTTAATGTACACAATTATTGTAAAGATGTATACCCCATTCAAATAGGGTATTTATTTTTAATTATGACTCCTTAGAATTTTCTTCACACAGAATTATATCATTCACAAATACAGTTTTACCTTTTTTCCCTACATGGATATCAATTCATTTCCTTTTTTTGACCCTTTATGCTGAATAAGGATGAAGAGAATATACATCCTTGCCTTGTTCTTCGTGTTTTAATTATGTTTTCCAGAGAAGCCCTTCTTTTCACATAGAAAGTTTGCTTCTCACTTTAGAGTTTAATCATGACTGATGGGATTTTGTGAAATACTTTTTCTATGTCTGCTGAGATGACTTGTATATTTGTCATTTATTCTCATAAGCTGGTTTATTACTTTTTCTTTTGCAGTGTTTCCTCCATCTCTCTTTTTTTATATAGAATTTCCATCACACTCAGTGATCTGCTAAACCATGATGGTGAGAGGCCAACTTTGTCTTATTTCTGGGCTTATGGGACACATATTTAGAGTTAGTTTGTTATGTAGAATTTTACTATGAGCTTACCATGTTAAAAAGCTGCTTGTATTTCTGAGGTTTTTGTGATCTGTAATAATTAATCTTATTAAAGACATTTTGCATCATTTGCCATAATTAAGTTTGTTAATATGACACATTACATTGGTAGACTTTTCTGCTGTCAAGACATTCTTGACATAAATGCTAAGCAACATCATTTTGAAATGTACTATTGAATTTAGTTATTCTCCAAAGGTAATTGTATGCCCACATTTATAAATGTGTTTAAAAATTTATCTTCTGTTATCTGTTTTTGCAAAGTTGGTTACACTAACCTCATAAAATTAGCTCAGCCACTTTGTAACATTAACCTGTTAAATATTCCTGTCTAGCATTTTTTTTTTTTTTTAAGAAAAAGAGACCTTTGGCCACCATTTCAATTACTTTAAATGCACTTGTTTTATTTTTTGCTTGTATCAAATTTGGCACTTTATGTCTCCTATGTCAATTAAGCATTGGACCCACCTGCAATATTCCAATCTGGGGTACTTATTGAGTGACTTGATGGATTTAGTCAGGCCACATTAACTAACCTAGATCGCATTTCAACAGAAGCCACAGTTTTTCAGTTTCTCTGTTCTCAAAAAGAATGTCAGTCCACATCACAAAGAAGCCAGTATTTTGGTGACATAGTATTAGATGTAATAAAAAAAAGTAGATGAATCATGTGTGGTAGATTAGAAAACAAATTGTGAAATGCATAGATTTTATGTAAGAGCTAAGAAAGGCATATGGATTAAGACACCAGCAAAAAAGGGCCCCCAGGACAATGGCAGCCTGGGAAAAGAGGATGGGGGTAAGGTAAAACTGTCCTGTAGAGTTTAAGAGCAAGAGCTGGGTCTGTTTTGTTCCTTTGGCAATCAGTGCCATTCATACCTTACTAGAATAAAGGTATTAATTGTCTTGAAAGGAAAAACAGTAGGACTTGCCTTTCCATGAAGACAGAAGGAGAAATCATGAGTTCGAGTACAGAAAAGGTTTTAAGCGGTCCTTGATTAATGATGTCTTACTTTCTTACAATGACAAAATCCCTGGAGGAAGCCTGAGGCTGATTGTAAAAATGTCTACCCAGTTAAGATTTCAAAGAAACAAACTTTGATTACACTCACACAATCATGAACTCTGGGGGCTTGAGTTCCATTTTGCAAATTTTGCTAAAGGTGAAACAGGAGTCATCAGGAGAAGCAAAGAAGGCCACGGTCTATCCGCGACAGAGGCCTCTCTGGGAACCTGGGGTTGCCGGTCAGGAAACAACAGCACCTGCCTCATGACCATCCTTTATATCCTCTGTGTTTACGCCTGGGTTGGGCTCTCTCTAATAACCTCATCTTAACTTTACTGGAACCTCCATATATTTTGGTGGGAGGGGCAATTTAACATCTAACCAATAAGAATTCACACATATAGTTGATTTTTGATACAATATCTTTTAATTTTTGTAGAAGCACTAAGGGCAGAGAGGTTAGGGACTGAGGCGGTTGAGTTGGGGGTGTGGAAGTTTGAAGTTTTTTATTTTTAACCTGGGAGGATCTGAGATTTAGGGTTGATGCTGGTGTGGGCTATTGTTTTTTTTTTTTTTTTTTTTTTTTGTAGAGAGGAAGAAACTGCAAGATGAAAGACGAGATTTTTGGGGCCCAACAAGTGATCTAGGAGCCTGAGGGAAAATTCAACTAATAGTTAAAGGATCTGCTCCTGAGAGACATGTCCTGATGCCCAGGTTTTTTTTCCCAGTTATTATCTGGAGAACTATTAGGAATAACAATATACAGTAAGTAGGCTTTGCAAGAGTTGGTGCAACAATTTGGGGGCGGGTGTTTCCTTTGGAGCTTTAACCATGGGTCCCTTGCCTTGGCATATTAAGCAATGTCTGAAATGGTTTTACATCCCCAACTGGGACAATGGTAGTTTTTTACACTTAGGCTATTTTGGGGTGGGGGGCAGAATGTACATGAAATTTTAGTTTTAAGTGCCTTAGCTGTTGAAACCACTATGTAGTCTAATTTGTCTTTGAACAATGCACAAAGGACTATAAGGACGATAATAGCATCAGATAAGGTAGAAGTTCTGTCTGGAGATTTTTACAGTCAAATCTAAAATTTTGACAGAGGTCTAGCTGGGGTGATCCCCAGGCATACACACATATGTTATTTTTTATATAATTTTTTGTGAATTTGATTATGAGTTGGAACCTATAGGGAGAGGGCAGTGCATGAGGGTTATTTTGGAGCCCTGGCAAGAGAGAATACATACAAGGCTTGTTTTTTCCAGAAGGTCTTTGGTGGGTCTTTGGTGGGCGAGGCAGTCCACTCTTCCTCTTTGGAGGCCTTGACTCTGCAGTCATGTATCCTGGCTGAGATGTCTTACAGTTTTATCACTGTGGAAGTTGTGAAGAAGGCCTGTTGGGGTCTGGCCACATGGGGGTTACCCCTTGATGAATTTTTTAATGTAGACACAGTCTCTGGTCAGGAAGGGATGAGCTAGTTTAGAGCTTTATGATGACAAGGTCTCACACTGTGTCTGTGTGTCTCAGAGTTTTTGTGAGGACTTAATGAGGTTTCTATTGTTTATATCAGCCAATAATTTAGTTTTAAGCCTGGTGAGTAATGATGGCAGTCTTTTAAACATTATATTATAAGAAGTATATCCTGTCTTATGGGGGTGTTTCTTATCTTTAATATAGCAAAGAGAAGGAGATTTTCCCAGTTTTTACTCATTTCTAAAATGAATTTGGTTAGGACTTTCTTAGAGTTTTATTTATTGATCCAAACTTTGTGGCTTATATGCACAATGTAGTTTTTAATTAATATTTAGGTCTTTTTTAACCAGTTATGAGACTTTAGACATAAAAGCAAGTTCATTATCAGAATGTGTAATAACTGGCAGACTGAATCAGGAGATAACTTTATATAACAACTTTTTTACTATGGTGACAACGGCTAATTTTTGGTAGGAAAAACTTTAGCACATCCTCAAAAGACATCTATGAAAACTAACAAACATTTATATCCTAATCATGGGAGGCTTAACCTCTGTGAAGTCAACTTTTTAGTGTTTTCCCAGGGAAGTATCTTTTTAAAATTTTTATCTGGAGCTCTTACCCTATTTTGCGTTACCTTGAGCACAGACCAACCATTGGGACATGATTTTTAGCCCATGAGTCAATTTCCTGTATATAATAATTTTTGTGAGCTAGACTAGCTAATGTTATGTGTCCCAGGTGAGTTGCTCGATGTGGTTGGCCAATTACATTTTTACTGAAGGCTCCTGACAAAAAAGGTCTCTGGTCAATTGTTAGATACTAGTCCTGTTGTTTTTTGTTTACACACTTTTGACAGCTAGCTTTGCTTTCCCTCATTATAGTGAGGAGTATTGGGCAGCTATGGTGGAGGTAAGTCACTAGAATGTTTCAAGGCCCAAGGGATTTTAGGTCTGCCTCTTTGGCTGCTTGATCTGCTGCTTGGTTTCCTTTTGTCTGGGGAGTTTCCCTTTTGATATTTAGGGCAAAGTATCAGTGCTAAAACATTTGGGGAGCCCAGTAGCCTCTAGTCGTGTAAGGATTTTTAAAAAAGTACCTGTATATGCTGATGTTAAGAACTCTCTTTCAAAAAAAAAAAAATGGCAGCATGCAAGTGTGCAGTCGCAAAGGCACCTGCTGTCGGTGTAGATGTTTACCTTTTTTTTGTCCACCTGAGTGCTTGGCTCACTGTGTAGAGGTTTCATATGGCGGAGTCTGAGCCCAGATTGTTTGCTCAGGGGTGATCATGGCAGCTCTGGCATGGCTGTACCTTCCAGAACAAAGTTACTTCCATCTGTAAACAATTGCTCATCGGGGTTAGGGAGAGGCGTATCAGTTAGGTCAGACCTAGGTAACTGTGTGACATGCAACACTTTTTGACAGCCTTGCAGAGGGAAGTCTGGTTCTCTATCTGGCATTAAACTAGCAGGATTAATGGCTTGTGTCTACACAAATTTAATCCGAGGCTGATTTTTCAAGACAGCCTGATATTGAGTACTTTTTGCATTGGACACCCATCTCCTAGGTGTCCCTCTGGGTAGGGTTTTTACAGCATGTGGTGCCATCGGAAATTGTTTCTGGCCCAGAGTCAATTTGTTAGGTTTTTTTTTTTTTTTTTTTCCTCCAAGATGACTATGGCTGCGATGGCTCTTTAGGTAAGTGGGCCAGACAGACAGAAACAAATGGATCTAACTTCTTTGAAAGATATGTAGGGAGTCTTTTGTAGAGTCTGGGTTAGAACCCCTTTGATTATTCCTTTGCTTTTATGGACATAAAAATAGAAGGGTTTGGTCGCATTGGGGAGGGTGAGAGATGGTTCTGAGACCAAGGCTGTTTTTAGGTTTTAAAAAGCCTCTTGGGTTGGTTTTTTTGTTTCATTTTAATTTTTGGATTTCTCCTCTACAAGCATACAGTGGCTTAGCAATCTTAGCAAAGCCTGATAGCCACAGCATGCAATAGTCTATTGTTTTAGAAGTTTTTGGACTTGCCTTTTATTAGTAGGCATCAGAATCTTTGTAATTGCCTCAATGTGTTCCAGAGACAAAGTATGCTTACCTTCTTTAATATAATGGTCCAAGTATGTTACCTTTGTGGTGCAAAATGATGCCTTCTTGTCAGACACACAATATTTACGATGCTATAGTTTCCAAGAGGCCCTCAGTGCCCTCCCTCCTGGAAACTTATCTCTATAGGTGAAGCTGGAAGCAAGTCATCAACATATTGTAGCAAACAGCATTTTGATTTTTTTTCTTTTTCTTCTTTTCTTTTTTTTTTTTTTTTTTGCCAGGAGGATAACAAGTCCTGGTGGAGGGCCTCATCAAAGAGAATTTGGGAGTTTTTGAACCCTTGTGGCAACAGCATCCGTGTCAGGTGCACTGAGTGTCCAGTCTCTGGATCAGTGCATTTAAATGCAAATATGGGCTGACCTAACAGTGCCAGTGGGATGTTAAAGAAGGCATCCTGGGGTCCAATACAGTGTAATGTAGGAAATTTGAAGATAGCAAGTTTAGGAGGGAAGGTGTAAGGTTTAGGCACAGTGGAGTGGATGGTTTTCACCAGCTTGTTTACCTCTTGTAGGTCCTGGACACGTCAATAGTTCTTTGTTCCTGTTTTTTGTGTGGAAAGCAGTGGAATATTCCAAAGTGATTGACAGGAAATTAAAATTTTTGTTGCAATCAGTCTATTGATATGAGGGGTGATTTTTGCTTTAGCCTCCCTAGGGATTGTATACTGTTTTATCCTTACTGGAATTACATTAGCAGGTGGATTTATCTCAGTCCTTACTGAAACACGGTCTATAGTTTTTGCAAGTAGGCAGGAGGCTGGCCTGGATCTGCGGCAGGCTGCCTTGTGCACAAGATCATTCCTCTGAGGGGGGAGGTCATCACAAGTCTCAGTGGGCTTCTGCTGGTTTGTTTACTTACGTTAGACTAGCAGAAGCCTGATCAAAGGAAATAGTGACTGGGAGATTTCTTTCCCAGCAAAGGAAAAGGATAATGAGGGACTACAATGAAAGAATGGGTTACAGTATTTTGTCCTGGCCTAAGAGTCCATTCAGAAGTCCAAGGACATGTGTGAATGTTTCCAGCCCTTCCATGAATGCTGACAGTTTTTTTTAGTAGTAGCCCCCAAAGGTGAAGTCCACATTGAATGAAAAGCACCTGTGTCCAAGAAAAAATTCACTGGAGAGACCCCTACTTGCAAAGTTATCCTGGGCTCCTGGGGGCTAAGTGGAATGGGAGTCCTGGCTGTGTTAGTTAGTCCTTTTCCTGGAGGGCAAAGACTTGGATATGAGCTTTAGGAATTTTTTTTTTTTTTTTTTTTTTTTTTTAGCTTGGGACAATCATTTAAAAAAAAAATACCGTCATCCATATAATAGGCACATTGATTTTTTTTTTTTTTGGTCTTTTTTTGTCACTGTATTGTTTGTTCCATGGCTGTTACAGACATCTTTGCCAATGTTTTAGTCTGTTGTGCCTCCTTGGAGTCATGGCTATTGTAAACCTTTTGAGTTATTTTTACCAATTGACAGAGAAACATGTCAGGGAAGCCCTATAGTTGCTGCAGTTTTGTCCTAATATCCATGGCCAGTTGGGAAGCAAAAGCCAGATTGATGGCTCTTGTATTTTTGGGAGCCTCTGGGTCTAATGGAGTATAAATATGGTATGACTCCTGTAGTTTTCCTTAAAAGGCTGCTGGAAATTCCTGGGGGCCTATATTACTTTTGACATTTTTGACAGATTTATAGGCTTTCTAGCTGCACCTTTAATCCCTGCTATCAGAAACTGGTGAAAAGTGTCCAAATGTTTCCTTTTAGCTGTCCGATTAGGGTCTCAATCTTGTGTCTGAGAGGGGAACACTTTTATTTGTAAATATTTTATTTATTTATTTTTTAGAACTTGTACTGTCCTCTAAAGCAGGTTTTTATGCCTCTGTTTTAATCTTTTTGTTTTCTGATGTAAATAGGGTTACTATTAACTGTTGGCAATCATCCCTAGTGGGACAATGAGTGTGTAAGATAAATTTTTAGCAGTCCTATCAGGGATTGAAGGTTTTTTTTTTTTTTTTTTTTTTTTGAGAAAAGGGGATTCTGAGTTTTCCAATTGTACAAATCACTGGATGAGAATGGAGTATAAATTAAAAATGGTTGACATTTAGTATCTCCACCTGATGAGGGAACCTCTCTTAATGAAAGAATAGGGTCTGGTCTGGTGTTGGGTGTGGTTTTGTTCCTGTTTCTAGTCAAGGGGTTGGGGGAGATGGTTGGTGTTTGTCAGATTGAGCCTCCAGAGTAGGAGCAGAGGGGACAAATGGAAGTAGATTATCTTAATTTAGTCCTAGACTCTTGCAGCATGAGTAGCTTATCTGATTTCTTTTCTCCTGGGAGTATAGCTGGCATAATCTTATATTTCCCCCCATGCTGTGCATTTTTTTTAAACAGGATGGAGGATTTAATAAGAATCAGGATGGATATTTAATCAGAATCCACCATTGGTCAATGTATGGAAATAGAGCTGAATGTTTGGGGATTTCTGTCATGACTCTCCAGACTTTTTAAACTTTTTTTTTAATCTCAAAAGTCCTCCTTAGGCCATCTGACCCAAGGAGTTGGCCAGTCAAGTTTACAAAGAGTCCTAAGGGTTTTTCTAGACAATTTAACACCACAAACCCTGAATAAACCCAGTTTAACCTTTTTAAGCACACACTAAAAGAACTTGAGGCTTTGTTCCTTCCCTATTATATCAGATTTTTCAATCAAATATACCAAAACACATCAACACAAGGCAAACACAATCTGATATCACAATCTGAATCAATCCAAATGGAATTAAAAACTAAGTTTTTTAAAAAAATCAATCAAGGATATTTTCCAATCAAATAGTCCTCTGAAGGAATGTTTCCTGGAAGCAAAAAAGAGTATAGGGCTCTTGCAGATGTTTAACAGACAAGGGATTTGAGGTGCCCCGTTAAGAGCTAATCTGATGCTACCAGGCCGAGTCTCTTGTGGGAGCTTAGGTGCCTCTTAGCATTAGCATTCTGGTACAAAGCCCCAGCGGGCAGGCCGTGACTAACTCTGCGCTAAGCCTTGTGAGCTTGCCATGTGTTGTGGTTTGATCTGGAATGTCCCCCAAATGCCTCATGTTCCTGTGGATAACGTGTAGTGGTGGGAGGTGGAGCTTGGCTAGAAGGGGCAGATGCGTGGGCCTTGACCTGGAGGAACGGGTGCTGGTCCTGCCCTTCCTCCCAGACTGCTCTCATTTCTGCCATGCTGCCGTGAGGGTCTCTGACTTTTGAGCACCAGCTCTGACTCTGGCTTTAGCTTTAGCCCCGCCATATGATTCCACTATTTTTCCAGTTGTCCATCTGCAAATCGACTGTGATTTTCTGAAACTGTAAACTAAAGGAAAACTTTTTCTCCCCTAATTTGTGCATGCTGGGTATTGAGTCACAGCAATGAAGATGTTACCAAGACACTGCGGTACTGCAGGCTAGGGGCCACTGGAACCCAGTGGTTATTCACTCTTCGGCTACAAATTGGAAATTCAGTTGCAGGCACCAGTTTCTCATTCACACATCAGACACTCAGGGAGTATGCACTGTGCACTGGCACAGCTGGAAAGCAGACATCAAGGAGAGAGAGAGTGAAACAGAAAGAGACCCTCTTTTGGTGTCCTGCCAATTGATTGGGAAAATACCCCTTAGTTAAATCAGAGGAAAGTTCAGAACCTCATGCTATAAGGCTGGGAACAAGGTTGTTCCTTTAAGCCTCAGATTTGAGAAGGAAGAAAGACAAAAGATTCCAGAGTGAGGTTTCAAAGTAAGAGTCAGTAGGAGAATAGAAGTCAAGAAAGAGATCTCATCAGGAGAGAATTCCTGGAGATCACCCTGCAAGTCATTCATCTGCTCTAAAAGCCCTACTGGGGAAGCATCCTGAGCACCAAAACAACGAAAGTCTCTGAGGAAAAAAGGAATGCATGAAACTGGCAAGAAATGCAAGAAAGGCAGAAAAGGGGCACGGCACAGTAATCACTGGTAATCTCATCTTTTTTTTCACTGATGTCTCAGAGAGACGCGATTGGGTGGGTCGATTGCATCCCATCCTCAAACCACAAAAGCTACAAACACTCTAGCCCAAAACATCAAAGGAAATCGAAAGCAAAATTCTTAATTCCAGAGGTTCTGTTTCTTACTCCAATTGATAGCCGTGGAGAGTCGAGTCCTCAGCTCTCTGCCAGGTTAAAACATCAGTGAGGACCAGGGCAAGACAAAAGTACAAACCCCTGCCGGTGCCTCCCCAGCTGCTGTCGCCTTCTCCCGCAGATGGCCCGCGGAGGCCACCTGGCCTAGATGGTGGCAAAGCGACAGAAGTACTTGCTCGGCCCTTTCACTAAGGATGAATGCTGCTGCCCTTGATGGATGGCCCAAAATCTCATCTCGCGGCGGCCTCCAAATGTATGGCAAATCAGCAAGGTGGATGAGACCAAATGGCTGTCACTCAAAGGAAAATAATTTTGGAGAAGTTTATTAGCTGGAAATTGCTCAGGGCCCATGCCGGAAGAATCTGTGTAGCCCCAAATGTGAGGAAGGAATGGTTTATAAAGTTTTTATGACTGCTGATTGGATGAAGCAAACATGATTACAGAAGCAAATAGCTAGTTAGAAATCAACCAGGGAACAAAATCATGGGGAGTTATTGTGATAGCACCGTGATAAAAATACTTGACCAAGCTATGAATTATTTTTAAGAGTGGTCTCTTGTGACCAGCACGACATCAGTTGCTTGGTCGTCAGGGGACTGGGTCAATGTGAACAATTAAAAATCCAATCAGGTGGACTCGAGGAACTGTCTCACAAATGGGACCAGATGACTTTATTTTTTCCTCCCAACCTTGTATACGCAGGGAAACATGAGGGCCTGTGTTTAGGGGGAGCATTTTAGCAGATGTTACAAGTGATCTGTGTGTAGTCTTTCTCACTTCTCAAGTTGCAGATCCTGTTTATGGACCTTCTGGTTCAATTATGGTAAATTTATGGAAATAAGTCTTTTTTTTTTTTGAGACAGGGTCTCATTCTATAGCCCAAGCTGGTCCTGAACTCACTATGGAGCCCAGGCTGGCCTTGGACTCACCTCAATCCTCCTGTCTTTGCCTCCCAAATGCTTGGATTGCAGGCAGGCACCACCATGCCCAGCTTATGTGAGGCCGGGGAATCAAACTTGGATACTTAGTACTTGACTTAGCACTTGCTAGGCAAGCACTTTAACCACTGAGCTACTCCTCCAGCTCTGGAAACAAGTCTTTTATCCTTCTGGAGCAGCTAGAAGTTCTTCCTCCTGGCTTTAAAGTTCATGGCAGTCTTCCTCCAGAATTGCAGGACAGCAAAAGGAAGGTTACTGTCTTTCGTGGGATCAAGAGTAGTCTTGCAAGGAGCTGTGAGCGGCTACAATCCCCACAGTCTCTAGACTACAAGTCTCATTGTTAGCTCACTGTGGCCACAAATTTTTTAATGCAAGTGTAGTGAAATGAAATTTATTTTAAGCCTGGAGAAATTATTTAATATTCATTAACTTTAAAGGTTCTTATGTATTTCTGTGTTAGTTACTTTTTCGTGGCTGTGACTCAGTACCTGACGTCCACAAATTTAGGGGAGGAAAGGCTTATTTTAGCTCAAAGTTTCAGAAGGTCATGGTCCACTCAGGGACCAGCCAGGTCACTGCCAGCAGCAGTGGAAGTGAATGGCAGAGGCAGAGGTGGAGACAGCTCCCTACAACATCACAAAGGAAGCCAGGCCCGTCATGTTCAGTCTCCCCAGAGGAAAAAGCTGCAACAATCTTTCTTTTTTCTTTTTTTTTTTTTATACAGTTCAAGTTTCCAGTTGGGCCTCCCACATCCAAGTGGGTGCTCTTCCCTCCTTTGCTGGTCCACAAATCACTCACACTCTAACCTGCGCTGGTTCCCCTTGGCCGCTAACCTAGGCATGGTTCTAAAACCCTAATGCTCACGTGGTTCCTGATTATCTCAAGTTGAAATAATCTCTCGAATGGTCACAATTTCTTAAATGATAACATAATTTTGTTGAAGTTAAAATTTTAGGGAACCTGGTCAGAATTCACTTTTGGCTGGGCTGCTTATACACAGTTGTATTTTCCTGGGTTTACACATTATTACAGTATGAATTTTATAGTTAAACAAAAGAGCTCCTTGTGTTTTATTTTTATATTTAACCTCATGCCTCCTTCCAAACATACCATTCGCATACAAGTCAGTTATATTAATTAAAATGCTGGTCTGAGTGAAGTTCAAAAGATTATGGAACTGCAGTATCTTTGAAATGTCAAAAGTTTATGTAAAACTCAGTGACATTATCAAGAGATAACTGGTAAATAGAACATGTTAGTGACTGGCCTTTGAAGGAACAAGGGGAGTATATGTCTGATTTCTAGAGTATTATGATGAGAAAATAACTGTGGGCTCCCTGAGTGAGCGCTTTTCTATTGTTGATGTTTCTGGGAATATTTCCACATATATTTATTTCTCCTAGCAACGAAATTACTGGAAGAATTATTGTTTGGTTAGTCACAACTCATTTTGATTATAGTTATACTACTACCAAGGTGTTATAATTTCTCTGCTTCTTAAATGTTGATATGCCCAAAGATTGATCTTCAGCCCTTATCCTTCTTTGTGTGCTAAAGCAGAGATTTATTCAGTATTGCTGTATTTATTGAGAACATATCATTTACCTGGGATGGGGTACTTTGCATATAGAGTTCGATAAATATGGATTAATTATAGACATTGTTCTATGCAGTAAAGATATAGCAGGGAGGAGAAGAGAAAAAAGAATTTCTGCCTTCATAAGAGCTTGTGTTTTATTTGAGAAACCAGACAATAAACAAGAAAATATGTAATATGGCTGATGACTAAAAGTAAGCTATGTGGGAAAATAATGTAGGATAAGTAAAGTAGGAGATGTGGGAAGTCACGTGTGGGGATAAGACTCCACTGATGATGATTTGAGGAGAAACATGAGTGAAGGGAGGTAGTGTGAAACATCTGGCTATTTATGAAAAAGCTTTTCCTTCCAGGCTGGGAAAACGGCAAGAGGAAAGATTCTGAAAAGAATTAATATCTATTAATTTCTTAGTTTTAATCCCTAGAACTGTGCCGTGCCTTTAAAGGTTTTCCAGAATGTTTAGAAGCAACAAAGTGGCTGAAGCTTGGACAGCTTTGGGATAATGGTAGAAGGTGTGATCTGAGAAGTAGCAGGAATCAGATCATTAAACAAAGAAAAGCTGTAGAGGCCATGTTGACACTGGGATATTTAAACAGAGGAATGGCATAAGCCGACTTAGGTTTTAAAAGCATCCTTCTGATCACTATATTGATAATGGGCCTCAGGGAGAGGGAGAAAGGCTGAGTATGCAACTAGACTATAATGCCAGTGATCTAGCCCTTGTGGAACATCTGGTCAGAGTTAGGCAGAGAAGTGAAGTTATGTGGTAAATGCAATGAGAATGCCTACTGGGGAACCTCCTCAGTTAATTGGAGAGGGATACAGGGATGTTTCCCCGGAGGTTGAAGGATGACCAAGAGCTAATTAGACAAACCGCGTGCCGTGTAGAGTCTGTGTTTGTGTGAGGTTTGAGCTATCACCTATATTGCCAATTTAAATCGGCAGTTATCAAAGCATCTTCCAGGAAGTCTTACTGAGCTCAACGAGATCTGTCTATGTGATAATTGTAGCTAAAACTATTTTCTTAACAGTCTTAATAGATATTATTTGTCTTGATTACTCTCATTTACTCATGATTTTATAGAGTTTGAAAGTTAATTCACATGGTTTTATATATTAAAGCCAATTGTTAAGAAACTGTCTTCTTGAGTTTTTACGCTACATCTCATAAAAGAAAAATACTGACAATTATCTTGAAAATATATTGAAATACATTTCCGGTTACCTACTTGTGTGGGACCACAGGCTTTTTTAATATGCTTCAATCAAAGAAACCTGTTCCAGTAGGGTGAATGCATTGTAGGTGTGAGTCTCTGGCTCTCCCTACTAAGCTGAACATGATATGTGGGGAAGTTCATTTTTCTTATTCTGTATTTCTGTGCTTGAAAATATATTCTTTATAGGAATATCTATATTGAGATCAGTGTTACTTAAAAGAATTAATATAGTATTAATTTCTTAGTTTTAATTCCAGATGTGCTAAGTAACAATAGATATAATCCATATAAGGCGTTTTTGGGGTCCTCCATAATTTTTTAGTGTGTAAAGTGAACTTGACACTGAAAAGTTTGAGAACCTCTGATCCAGACTGTAAATTCTGAGTCTATTTCTGTTCATCTGTTTACTCAAGACCTAACAGAATATAGTAATTTACAAATTCTTTCGAGATTGGTTTTGGATTAACTACTTCACAGAAAATTATTCCTAGATCTATAATCCAGCCCAACTTCCTTTTTCTCTTCTATTTTTACCTACCTGTTTTGTAAACCCATTTCGACGTTTCCTTGAATAGTGCATTCTGTGTCTAAAATCTAACTGAGCAACAGGTCCTCAGAATAAGTATGCTTATAACTTTGACCTCTTAACATGTTGATTTTATCTCAGACAGTTTACAGTCTTTCCAGAGGAAAAAACCTGAAGCTATGGAATTCTGGTCTACATTTATAAAATTTTAATGTTCCTCTTTCTTCTAAAGCATTGGTCCTCAACTGTTGCTTGTATGAGAGTTGTTCAGAAGGCTTGTTAGAACACAGATTTCTGTGTCTCACCTCAAAGACTCTTATTCTGTAGGTCTGGAATAGAGCTTGAAAATTTAAATTTCTAGTATTTCCAATGATACGTTGCTTCTGGTCTGAAGAACTACTAGAAACTGTTGGTCTGTACTGTGTTGGCCTGGGTACTCATTAATCATCATACATGGCTTATATACACAATTTATTCTGTAAATTTTTTCATGTATTTACTCTTTTTTGCTTATCCAAATTAATTCTAGGGCTCAAATCAAATTCTACGGCTTTCATTTTTAAGTTTAGATACATCTGTCTCAAGAGTCCTCTGAACTTCAATGATGCTTACTGTTTGTGGTACACACACACACACACACACACACACACACACACACACACACACCTATCTTGCATGGGGCAGTGTATTATTTTCAGTTTTTTTCCTCAGTTTTTAAGCAAGTGAGATATTAATTAAATATGCCCAAGTACACAAATCTCAAGTAGAGCTCAGTGATTTATAATCATTACCTAGATCCAAATGTGAACCACGTCCAGCGTGCCATGCGACTCCCTTTCACACCTGCCCCTGTCTCTAGCGACTCTTATGACTTTCTCCTATTTCTCTAGCATGTACACATTTGGTTTTAGCATCTTTTTCTCAGCACTATTTGAGATTCATACGCATGAATAATTTGTTCTTTATTGATTTGCATTCTAGTGTGTGACTACACCACAACTTATTCTAATACTGAAGGATATTGTATTAAATATTTACTATTATTAAATATGACTATCAGTATATATGTGTATATTTTTTCAGTGGACAGAAGCAATAACTTCTGTCAGGTATACGGCCAGGTGTGCCATCTTTGTGTCACATAAAGGCATGCATGTGTCTTTATTAAAGGCCTCCAAACAATTTCCCAAAATAATTTCATCAGCTTCAGTCTCTTCTGGCAGTGGCTGAGAGCTTTAATTGCTCTACATCCTATCATTTAGGACTATCTGTTTAATTTCATAATTCAGGTAGGTGTGCAGTGATACGCCATTGTGCACTTAATTTGTATTTCTTATTTAGTCATAATGCTAAGAAATTTTTATTTCCATTGGGTAATTTTTTAAAAATATAAGTTTCTATAATTCATTTAAAATAGCTGTCTTTTAAAAATGATTTGTAAGAATTAGAAATGTATTTTTGATAGAATTGTATTGTTGCACATATGCTTTGCTGATATATGCTCATGTCATATATTGACTTGTCATTCTTAATGGTGTTTTTTGATCTTTGGAAGTTTTAAAACTAAGTTCAGTTCATCAATGTTTCATTTATGATTTGTGCACTTTGTGGTTTGCTTAAGATGTCTTTGCTCCAAAGTTATGAAAATATCCTCCTGTGATTTCTTGTAAACAACTTATTGTTTTCATTTTTAAAAGTAGATCTACGACCTTTCTCAAATTTTTGCCCTTGTATCATTTTATATTTTACAACCCAATCTACTTTCATATTTATATATTTATATTTAGTTAAACCATTTATATATTTATGTATAGGGGTTTTATCTGAAAAGTGTCCTTTTCAAGTTGAATTGTAGGAGTGCCTCTGTAATACATCAAGTAATGCACTTGTGTCTATTTCTGGATCCCATCTTGTCCATCAATCCTAGAGAATACTGTACTATCTTAAGTACTATCACTGTATCGTAAGTCTTGATGTTCAACCCTATACATTCTCCAGGTTTTTTGTTCTTCAGAATTTGCTTGTCAATTCTAGAGATTCCCTATTTCCCTAAAATTTTATATGGAAATTTATATGCTCAATTTCTACCCAAAGTCTTTCTGCCCTAAAACTTTTATATTTCTGCTTTGCTAGTACATTTTTAAAAATTATGAATTGATATTAAAATTTATCACTTTTTCTGCATATTTTCAGATAGGTGCAAGAAATTACGTTTTCATACTTTACTTATGCTAGTATAATAAAATGTTATTTATTTTTAAATGTTAAATCAGTTTTGGATTCCCAAAATAAAGTATACTTGGTTATGATATCTATTTTTTATGTATACTGGATTTAGTTTTTTTAAAATTTTGTTTAAGAATTATATGACTATGTTTATAATGGATGCTGGCCTGTGATTTTCATATAGTATCTTTCAAGTTTTGTTATAGAGACACAGCTCATTTTAGAAAATAAGTTGAAAAGTATTACTCTTGTTTTCTTTTTAGAAGACTTTATATGAGTATTATTGTTTCTTCTTAAAAATGTATGAGAGAATTCATCATGGAAGATCTAAGACTACAGTTTTTTAAGAAAAAGGTTTAAATTATAACTGCAGCTTCTTTAGTAGAGATAAAATTTCAAAATTTCATATCTTTTTGTATCAGTTCTGGTAGGCTTTATTTTTATGAAATTTGTCTGTTTTATGTAAGTTTTCAGTTTTATTGTCAGGAAAGTAGATACAATCAATTTATCCTTTAAAAATCTGTGGGAGCTATAGCAATGTTTCCTTTTGTTTCTGTTGTTGATAATATTTTTCTCAGTAAGTATTCCTGGGGTCTGTCAGTTTTTTCAATTTTTCCAGCACATATTTATATTTGTTATTGGGTCTTTTTAGCACCTTATTTTAGCTTTACTTGGCAATTGTTTTCTAGCTTTACTTGATTGTATATTTGCGAGTCTCTCTGATTTCTTATTATATGCATGTTAAACTATAAATTGTCATTTAAGCTCTGTCTCAGCTAAAATGTGTTGAATTTTTTTCTACTCATCTCAAAATTTCATTACAATTTTACTTTGACCTACAGCTCATTTAGATTTTTTTGTTGCTGTTGCTTAAATTCTAAGCACTTAGAATTTTTCTGGTTATGTTTCTATTATTACATTTTTATTATGGTCAGAGAGATTATTCTTTCAGTTACAGCACTTTAAAGTTTTTGATGTTTGTTTTATAGGTCAGCATATAGTTTATTTTGTTAAATAATTCACTATAGTATTTTTATGCCAATTTTGTCAATTTGGTTAAGTATATTCAAGTATTTTATGTCTTTGCCATTTTTTTCTTTGCTTATTCTATCCGGTTCTAAGAGAGGTTTTATTAAGATTGTCATTTTGATTAC
This sequence comes from Ctenodactylus gundi, assembly GCA_004027205.1. Taxonomy (NCBI): domain Eukaryota; kingdom Metazoa; phylum Chordata; class Mammalia; order Rodentia; family Ctenodactylidae; genus Ctenodactylus; species Ctenodactylus gundi. The sequence continues at coordinate 91,526 of PVKB01004600.1, forward strand.
AAATGTCTCCACTTCCCTTTCTCTCACTGTCATTGTACCCTGAAGCAGTGTTACTATGTGCATGCAAAGAAGATTTTATCACTTGAATCAACACTTCAAAACATGCCTTTGATTCTGTAGTAGTTCTTCTAGTAATACTTCCTGTCTTAAAGCTTATCTTTTTCTTATGTTAACAGCTACATTAGTTTTCTTTTGAATAGTTTTTATATAGTGTATGCTTTTTTCATGTTTTTCAACTTTGAGTGTCTTTATATTTCAAGTATATCCCTTTTAAGCAGATTCTATAGTTTGGATTTTTTGGTTTTAATTCAATAGGAGTGTTTATTCCATTTACATGTCAATATGTGTATCTTTTATTAAAATCTACTTCAGATTAGTCTTCTATAATGAATTGTATGAATCCTTAGTACTTTTAACTAACATTTATACTTCTATCACTGTTATACATTTGATTTTTATATATATCATTTGTATATAGCATTATCAATTTCTAAATTTAAATAATTTAATTTTTATCATTATCCTTTCCCCATCTTATTTGTATGCATATATATGTTACACCATGTTTACATTGAACTTGAGTATTTTGTGCACATATATATCATGTCAAAATTACCCTTCCCCTCTCTTTGGCCCTCCCATACCTTCTTGCTCCTCCCAACTCCCACTGTCCGCCTCAGTTAGGTCTATGAAATGACTGTAGTCTGGGTTTCTCATCTTAGAGAAACTATTCAATATTTAACCTTCTGTGTCTGACTCATTTCACTGAGCATGATGGCCTCAAGTTGCATCCATTTACCTGCAAAAGCCTCAAAACTATTTGTCTTTATAGATGAATAATACTCTATTGTGTAAATATGCCACATTTTTGTATCTATTGGTCTGTTGATGGGTATCTTGGTGTCTTCCACATTTTAGTTATTGTTAGTTGTGCTGCTATGAACATAGGTATACATGTATCTCTGTTATATGATGCTTTTAATTCTATTGGGACTTTCTTTATAAGACACCTAATGCAAAATGAATAGCTTCCAGAATCAATAAATGGGATTATATCAAATTAGTATCTATTGCTTTAAGTTTAATATACTTATGTGTATAGATTTGTTTATTTAATGTGGCAATTTGATACAGACTTAAGTTAATTTATTGTAGCAATTCACTTATTCAGTCTTGAATTTAAGTTTATCCTAAGAAAACTGATGGATGTAGTGACAACCTGCATATCTTTTAAATGTAAAAACATTTACCTTTCAGTACTCAGCTAAGGCATTTGAAATTTAACTTCTCTCCTTTTCTTTCTCACATTCTCTAGCCTTATGAATTATATTGTTACAGTTCTTTTCTTATGTGGACTGGTGGGTGAGGCCACGTTAAGGAATCTCAACAAAGATATAGTAAGATATAGGAAAAAACATCTTTGGCAAATATTCCAACGAAGGGCTCTGCTGGACCCAGAGAGGAAGCATCAAGATATGGCCACTGCAGACCATACTAGGGGTGGGAAGCTGAGCTAAAGAGTGGTGACTTGAGTGAAATGAGTCAGAAGCAGAAAATTAAATATGTTAAATATTGCATAGTTTCTCTGATTTGGGAAAAGCATAATACAAGCATTGTATAGAACCAAATGGGTGTGATAGTGGGAGGGACCAAAGGAGGAGGGGTGGGGAGGATGTGGGAGGACCAAAAGTGGGAAAGGATTATAAAATTGACGTTATATATATGTGCACAAAATACTCAAGTTCGTTGTAAATGTTATGTGCCACATATGTATATATGTATTAATAAAAATGGTGGGGAGAAATTTGTGTATGGCAAAGGAAATTATCAACAGTCAAGAGAGAACCAATAGAATGGGAAATAATTTTCACCAACTATACCTCAGATAGGAGGCTAATAACTAGAATATACAAGGAACTGAACAAAACCAGACCCCTCAAATTCAAAGATCAGATTTAAAAATGGGCAATGGAAATTAATAGACAATGTTCAGGTGAAGAAATTCAAATGGTCAGTAAATATATGAAAAGATGTTCAACAACCTTAGCTATTAGAGAAATGCAAATGAAAATTTCACTAAGCTACCATCTAAACCCAGAGAGAATGGCATATATCAAGAACTTGAACAGCAATCTGTGTTGGTAAGGCTGTGAGGAGAAAGGAAGCCTCTTATACTGCTGGTGGGACTGTAAACTGGTACAACTGCTATGGAGGACGTATGGAAATTCCTCAAAACGCTGAAAACAAACATCCCTTTGACTCAGCAGTACCTCTTCTGGGAATCTTCCCAAGAGTCAATTTTACAAGCGATATATTTACCTTTTTCAATTCTTTTCATTTCTACGTGCAGTTGAGTTGCACTTAACTAGAAACATTCTTCTAGTTTGAATAATTTTCTGTGCTATTCCTGTTAGGCCAGATTCAGTTGCCATACAGTTTTTATCCTATGTGTTCTGATGTCATTTTTATTTTTGAATAACTTCTTATTGATTATAAACTCTAAATTAATTTTTTTCCTGGTAATATTTTTTTTTTTTTGTTTTTGTTTTAGGCTTCTAAAGTCTGTTTCAGTGTTGGCAATGTTTCCCATTACCACCTTACCATCCTACCACCCTACCAGCCTGTTATCCTTGTAGGTTTTTACCTTGGCCTTTGTTTTGTTAGTGGGTTGATTGTGATTTGCCATGATACATATTTCTTTGTATTTATTCTTCTTGTGCTTCAGAGATTCTTGGATATATAGGTAGAGATTTTTAGATCAGTTATGGAGAATTGTTGATCGTATCTCTTGAGACACTGCTTCTGATACATTTTATTTTTCTTCTCTTGGTAATTAGATTATTTGCATGTTATGTATGTTTGACATTTTGTTGTTATAACTTTCCCCATGTCATTTAACACTGATTTTTTTCCTATTTCTTTTTCTTTGTGCTTCCATTTAAGTGTGGTGGATACAAATAATAATAATTTTGAAATTCTGTAACTTCCATTTATTTTATTTCATTTTACTTTATTTATTTTTGAGATAAGGCCTCACTCTGTAGTCCAGGCAGATCCTCTCACTGCATATGTCAGGCTGGCCTCAAACTCCGCTCCCCTGCCTCAGCCTTCCGAGTTAGGATCACAGGTGTGCAGGACCATGCCTGCTGTATGCAGTGCTGGGAAATCAGGCCCAGAGCCTTGTACCTGCTCACTATTGAGCTTATCTCCCAAGCCTTCCATTTGATTTTCTATTGAAAATTCCAACTCTTTATTCTGTTCTTCTAGCTTGCACATGTGCATGCGTGCCTGCTTGCTCTCCCGTGGGTGGAAGCCAGGGCTATATCCGCCGCCTGTTTTTTGGTTTTCTCTCTTGGTTGCTAAGTTGTCTGAGCTGGGCTTGAACTTGAAATCCTTTTGCCTCAGCCTCTTAGATCTGAAATTACAGACCCATGCCGCCAGGGCTGGATGTTTCTAATTGCTCTAACACTTTCACTTAAATCTTTAAAAGCTCTTAAAAAAAAAACCCTCAATATCTGAGATTATCTGTGGATCTCCTAATTTTTTTCAAACCTTGATTATTACATATTTTTCTTTTTACATCTTCACTTTCATTATCTGCTAGACAATTGCACTGTAGAAGCTTTGTATATGCTTTCTTCTAGAAACAATGGACTTCCTATATTTTTGGCATACAGATAAGGATCACTGGCCTATCAGCTGAGCCTTTTTTACTTGCAATTTTAGCAAAATAAAATATTTCTGCCTTTTCTTCCCTACTTGTCAGACTTAGGTTTTTAGATTATTTGTTTTTAATTAAGAACCTGCTGGGTCTTTACAGTGTGGAAAGACTGAGAGCTTCATTGTGCTCTTCAGAACGTCGTTCCTTGGCCTTCCGTCCCACGCTGCGTACACATTGGGCAACCATCATTTCTCCAGTAGACTTTTGTCACTTATCTGCCAGTAGACTATGGGAAGCTTGATCTTCCCTATAGAAGTTTCCTGCCCTTCAACATGTTGTCAGAATGTAGCAAACAGAATGTGTACATTGGATGTACATTCAGGACTCCTGAAATTACCAAATTGTTATACCAGCTCTGTATTTACCCAAAACATGACTGGCTTCTTTCTTCCTGTCTGGGGACCAAGTGTAATTCTTTGTTGGCATCTATCCATAACTGACAGAAGTCCTCAGAGATAAAAATAGCCAATGAGGAATTGCTCATCTCAGAAAGATTGTCTATTATCTGAAATTTCAAGTTATTTAATTCTATTTCTCTCCCTTAGTTTTTTTATGTCTTATTTTGAAAATGTATCTGATTGTTGAGAATACAGTCTTCCATCACCTGCTACGTATTAGAAGTCAGAAATTCCACTCAAATCCTGTAGAGATTTCTTAATTTTAAACTCAGGTAGTGTTTCTTATACATTTTATAGTGAAATATATGATATTCATCAAATATGAGTTAGTTGATCTGGAATTTTGATTTGAAAACCACATAATAATACAGACTGTCGTGAGAACGAGTGAGTAGATACATTTTGTGGGAGAGGAATGTAAAGTAGTTCCCTTTTACCCATTGTTCATCTTCCCATGCAAACGACTAAGTCTGAATATATAACGTGGAAGATTTCAGAAATAAATAATTCATATTTTAAATGTGTGCTATTCTTTGTGGCATGATGAAATCTCATATTGTTTTGCTTCATCCCACCTAGGAGGTGAATCAGTCCTTTGTCCTGACATAGCCCCACTGTATATGCTGCCTACTGTTAGTCATTTAGCTTTTTGGTTATCTGACTGCTGTGGTATTACAGTGTTGTGCAGAAGTAACCTTTTATTTTATCAAAAGTAAGCAAGTGCAGGAGAATTGATGCTGGAAATTTGGATATGCCAGAGAGATTTCACAGAGCCAGCAAGCCTTAAGCTGACTCTTAGGGGAGAAATGAGTTTCCCGGATTGGCTGGGAAAAGCTAATACTAATTTTAAAGGAACACTACATATTAATTTTTAAAAAGGAGATAAAGCTAGAAAGACCTAATGGACTAAGGTAAGTCTTTAAAAGGTCCTATTTTCTTGATGGGCAAATATGGTCAAAACAGGAGGGAATTGAAGGTGGTGATTGAAGTTGAGGACCTGCCTAAAATTTCCCGTGTAAAGTCACAAAAGGACAGGAGACTGTGGAATCATGGGAGAGGCAACAGCCACATGAGTGTGGAGAAGTGAATGTGGTTTCACTAGAGAAATCAGCAAATCAGAATCAGCAGCGATTTTTTTTTTTTTTTTTAAAGCTCAGGCCAGAATCATCTGCAATAACTTTTTCCAAAACTAGAGATGTTTTAATTGTAAGTTACAACTCGGTAGTAGAAACAATGGTAGGTTCAGGCAATCCGAGGTTTAAAATGGAAAACTTTGCTCCAGTCTGTAATTCACATTGGACTTTAAGGAACGCTTCTCTTCGCTGTCCATTCTCCTCGCAACCCGTGCTGTTCCTTGAGGGAAGCGGGGAGAAGCCACCGGAGAGGACAGGCTCCTAAGTGCTCTCCCCCGGGAGGGGAAGTTCAGATGGTGAGAACAGCAGGGGAGGTGGTGGATGGAGGAGGTATTTAGTAAGGAGCTTGAGGAGATTTGTTTACATTGGAACATTAGATTTTCAGGCTGCGAGGAGGCATCATCTTACACCAAAATTGATGCAATAAGTTTGAAATATCTAATCAGGTATCAGACAAATCTCATTTCATCTTGCCCCAAGTTGTCTTTAAGCACATTCACTACATTGTACGTAGAATAACTTTTTATAACACTAATGGTTGCATAGTATTTCATTCAATGGATGTTTCGTTATTTAATGAATTTGCTCTTTAGGTTGTTTACTTTTTTTTTCTTTACAATAACATTGGGAGTTTGGAGAGGTTGACCTCTAGAACAAAAAGATACTGAAATGTTTCTGGAATGCTTCGTCATGGAGATTAAGAGGGTACAATCTAGAAGTGTCATTTAAATCCAGTATATATTTGTTTAGTGATTTTAGTTTCTACATTAGATTAGATCATTTGTTCCTGATGTTGTTTCTGATTATCTGTACTATGAAAGAAGGGAACTGGAATTAGTGAAAACTTACGGTGTTGGCAGTGTATCCTTAGGCTCTGTGCTGTTTGACTCGGCATAGCTTTGCCATAAGTGATATTATTTTCACTTTATATGATATTTGTTTAAGCCATAAATTTACATTTTTATGGATTTGAATTTTCTTTTTGTATACTTTTGGGTGATTTCTATTAAGATGAGAAGACATAGTTAATCTTTGCTGGTTATATTCAGTTTACTAGTTTGCCATGCATTATATTGCAAGCTCAGTTTGACAATTATTTAGTAATGAATTTAATGTAGTTTGGAGAGTACAGAAAAGCATCAAGAAACAGAGAAATCACTTATAATGCCATCATTTTAGGTTAACGTTTTGTGATATTTCCTTCTAGTTTTTTAATGGCCATTGTTTATGAAGCTGAGATCATCCTGTGAATTTGCTGTCTTGCACACTGCTCGCCCTTGAACACTATATCAAGCATCTCCCGTGGGTTTGAGAGTAATGAACAGGTTCCTAAGCTGGCTATAACTGCACAATTCATGAAACAATAAAAACATTCAAATGCATACTTTAAGTGTATGAATACATGAGCACTACCTCAATAAAGCTTTATAAACCAAACTTGCTACAACATTTTTATAAAAGTGCAAGGCTTTGTTATATATTTTCTGTCCAGACCATTGGTTTCAGTTTTTTTCAGCTTATTAACTCTTGCCACTCCGATATAATATGTAGAATATAATGACACTGAGTATGCGTAGTGCTCAGCTGCTGGCTTGTTATGCATTTCAAATTAGGGATTAAAGGAAGGGTTTTTTTTTTAAAGCACACCAAACAATTAAGTATACTCATTTAATTTCATTTGTCTAAAAATTCTATAGCAGGACTTGCATGCAAAACTCAACCAAAAAAGTACCTGTGTTTCTTACGTGAGAAAAGGAAGATGAAAGAACTTTAAGAACCTAAAGACTGAAATTCAAAAACAATTCAAGTAACTATATATCACTATGTCAAGTATAACTTTCATATATTAAGAATTTGAGATTTTTAAAACCACTTTAATGTATAAATGTTTACGTGTAGATTTTACTAGTTCCTCTAGGGCTTCCCATATGCATGTTTAACTTTTAACAGACTCCTCTGAGTCGAATGCTTTCCTGCTTACCGTGGAATACGAAGCAACGCCATCACGTAGTACTGACCTAGCCATCATGTGCACTTCTTCTAGTTACGTTACACATCCCATCACACAGCATTTGCATGTTTTACTTGCAACTGCTAAACATGCTTTAAAGATTCAAGAGGAAAAGAGAGTGTCCTATCTGCCCAAGATTTTCCATTCATATTACTTTTTCCTTCATTAATATTTCAAGTTTATTTCCTGTATCATTTCCCTAAAAAAGTTCCTTCAGAATTTTTTGAAAGCATGTGTACTGGCTGTGAATGCTCTAATTTTTCCTTTATCTGAGAACGCTTGTTTCACTGAGGGATATTTCTGCTGAATGTAGAGTTCTTGGTGGGTAATTCTTTTCTTTCAGCTTTGTTGTTCCATTCCCTCTTTGACTCCCTCTGATGAGACATTTCAGTCCAATTGTCTTTCCTTTCTATACGATGCCTTCATTTCCTGTTTGCTTTTGTCCTTTACTTTCAGCAGTGTAAGTGTGATGTATTTGGTCTTTGTGAATTTTTTAGTTAGTAGTTCTTTTATCATTTACTTTCTTGATCCTTTCTGAGTCTCAGACGACACAAAGTTAGGTCTTTTGTTGTAGTTTGTAAGTCCCTGAGGCTCAATCCACACGTAAGAATCCTTCCCCCCCCCCCCCCCCCCCGCTTTGTTCAGGTAAAATAATATTTTTAGTTTATTGATTTTTCCTGTTATACATATTCTACTTTTGAGACCATCCAGTGAATTGTAAATGTTATTTTCAGATCAAAATTATTTGATTCTTTTTTATGTTTCAGAGCAGATACTATTATCTGATTGGCTTCAAGAATATTTTTGTGGCTTGCTGGATGCATTAGAGTTCTTCAGAGTTACAGAACTGATAGAAAATATATGTATAGACACGCAAGGGGTCAGTGCAAGAGTGTCTACAATGGCCTTCTGGGTGTGAGAGAACTGGAGGATCAAGCAGCCGCTCGGCCTATTCAGAAGGCAGAATCCACAGAAGAGGGCTCAAGGCGGCAGCAACAGATTGCAGTGAAAGGCCTGGAAGCGCCCTGGGCAGTGGCTGGTAGGAGTCTGCACTACAAGGCTGAAGAAACTGCAGTCTGATTTTCAAAGTGAACAGCAGCAGCAAAAGCCATACCACCCACTCAGGATAGACCTTCCAAAAAATGGGTGCCCACTTCCTCCTTGTTTTTCCTTCATCCCACTCAGGCTGCAAGCCTGAGGGATGGTGCCACCCACAATCGAGGCAGGTCTTTCGCCCTTGGTTTCCTGGCTTATGTGCCAGTCATCTCAGGAAATATCCCCCAGACTCACCCAGAAGTGTATTTTACTAATCTAGGTATTACTGAAAACAATCATGTTGACACATCATTATTGTCATACTGGTGTATTATTTGAAGGTGCTTCAAATTTTTTGATGATCTCAACACCTGTGTCATATGAACATTGATATTCTTTATCCTTCCCCTGCATGTTGACATGTTTCTAGTTTTTATGCTAAATAATTTTGGGTTATATTCTAGGCATTTTGAAAATTGTTTTATGAAACTCTAATCTTACTTCAATTCTATGGAAAATGTTAATCACGTTGTTTTAGTAGGTGACGAGCCATGTGATTCAGGCAGTAGTACCAGCCCTTCACTGTGGGCTCTGGTTTCAACATCAGCCTGTTTTCCAGTCTTTGCAGTGTTGCATAGCTTTCTTATGTGTGCGTCCCCAGTGGTCAGTCTTGTTAGGCTGTGCTCTGTCTATTCAGTTTTCAGTCATTTCTATGTTGTATGTAATCAATTGCAAGCCCGGGCAATGAAGTGGTTAGATTAGAAGTTCACAAATGTCTTCAGTGGTTTGATTTCCTGATCTTGCACCATGCTATAATTTCCCTTAAACATGTTAGGCCCTTGAGACTTCTCTTTTCAGTCATTCAGCCAGAAAGCTAGGACTTCTGTTATCATACATGGAGTGTTTTAGGACTCTGTATCAAGGGCCATGAGAAAGGGTAAGGCGGCTGAGAGAGAGAGAGAAGGCAATGGGATTATCACTTCTCTGAACTGTAGCTCGCTCTGTTGTAGTGTTAGTTCTTACAGTTTTCACATTATTGTATTGTTTGGAAGCTAAATGTGGACATTGAAGCTTTTTTTCCTAAGTTATAGTAGTTACCATTCTTGTCCTAGTGCTAGAACAAGTGGACTTCTGAAGCTCTCTTGGGTCCACTTCTGGTAGGTTGAGATGAGGCTGGGAGTAACTAGGGGAAAAAAAAGTAAACGTGCAGCCAGCTCAGTGATACTTCAGATTCTGATCTTGTTTCAGGATCTAGCTGTTCAGAGTCCTCAAATATCTGTTCCATCTATCCTGTCCAGGATTTATGCTTTGAAAACTGAACAGATAAAGTATCGCCTAGGCCCAAAAATGGTCACTGGGTAGCACACATAAGTTACGACACACATAAGAAAAACACACAGCACTGCAGAGATTGCAGAAGAAGTTGATGTTGGTTTACTGGGATTGGCAGGGTGACATAACCTTATATCTGACTCCAGAAAGGAATTTGCTTTTTTATACTGCACAGTGTAACCATCTGTGGCCTACCTTAGCTTTTAGCTGTCAAAGTCCCTTCTTCCCTTCTCTCTCCCTCCCTACCCTCCCTCCCTCATTCTTTCATTTTTCCATTCTTATCTATTGCATGTAATGATAATTTTTCAAGGTCACAAAACCGCTTATACCATAAAACATACAGTTTTGTATTCACAATGTTTTAAGTAGAAATGAGTTTGTAAAATATACTAATGTACTTTGGTATCAAACATTTAAGTTTACACGGTACTTTCACATACCACCTTGTCATAGTTACTTTTTCATTGCTGACACCCACAACTTAAGGGAGGAAAGATTTATTTTAGCTCACAGTTTCAGAATGTGTCACACAGTCCTTTCACGAAAGGTGGCAATGGTGGGAGCACATGGCAGAGGTGATCCAGAGGGGTGCACTTCATGGGAAACCAAGTCGTCAAGAAAGGGTGGAACCAACACATTCCCCTCCAGGTCAAGCCCCAAGTGTCTGCCCTTTGCAGTCAGGCCCCACCTCCCAATGGCACATGGTATCCATAGGTAGTCCACACTATCCAAATACATGAGAATTTAAGATACACAACAGATTCAAACCATAACATTATCTCATATAACCCTCACATAACTTTAGAAGGCAAACATTTTGGTCTTACTGAATTGAGGAATTGCGTACGGAAAGGCAGCGTAGGTAACTGGGATCCAGCTTTTGTTCAGTAAACACCTGTTGCTTCTATTCCTGCTCCTGCAGCCTCACATTCTGTAGAGTTCCCAGTGAGCATTTCATGACCGGGAGTATTTATCGCATCAAACTCGGGCAAGCTGGTAGCATGGGACATGTGTGATGAGAACGCTTGGCTTTATCTGGCCACTCAATGAATTCATGGTGTGTATTTCTTAAATCCCCTCTTTCCGCTAAGTTTCTCAAGGTGCTAAGTGGCTCTCAGTGTCTCTTACTGTCTGTACCACACCTACTGTTCTGTAGCACTTCCTTTTCATGGTTCTTCAATGCATATCCCTTCCCCACATTGCCCATTTTCACATTAGATAATGGCAACCAGTTGAGTCACCATATTACAGACAGTTTCATTCTGCTGACAACCACCTTCCCTGACCATCATTCAAGAATTTTCTGGTTAAGTGCCTCAGGAGGTAAAAGAATAGAACCATTATTGATTTGGAAAGAGGTACAGGGACCACTTCTTTAAATCTGGATAGTTCTAGAAATGAGATCCTGACATATGACCTTTGATCCACTCTTCCTATAAGTCATGGTGGTGACCAAAAATAAGGCTGGGACATTATTTTCTTTCACTCCATTATAGCTAAATTTGTGACACCGTGAAATTGTTTTACTGGGTGTGAATGAAAAAGGAGTGGTAAGATGCTATGTTAGATTATTTGCATAATGTGTTTGTATTTTCAGAATGAAAATGAAAGAAAAGAGGTGGTAAGACCTTTCTATATGTAATGTGCGTGTGTCTGTATGTGTAGGGAGGGGGAGAAAGTGGCTGCAGAACACTGGTCCCAGCCCTGATTTTCAGAATATGAATATATGACTTTACATGGCAAAAGGGACTTTGCAGAGATAGTTAGGTTAAAGGCATTAAGAAAGAGATCTCATCCTGGACTAACTTGATGGTTCGATCGAATCACAAAATTCTGTAAAGCAGAGTTCCTTCCTGGCTGCGTGAGGAAGACTTAGCTCGCAGTTACTGGAGATGTGCCAGGCCTTTGTGAGAAAAGTAATTTGGGCAGGTGCCAGGAATCTGAAAAAAGGAAGGAAATTCTAGGAGCTCTCGGAAACTGACTAAGTCCAGTTGATACTTTTATTTAAGCCCAGTGATGTCCATGTTGACCTTGAATTGTAAAGAAAGATCTTGAAAGGAGATTAATATTGTAAGTGAATATAATTAATTGCTGACTAAGGCTACTATCTATAGCTAGTTCTTTTAAAATGCTTATGATGAGATATTCTCTCAGATCATTAACTTTAAAGAATCTGTTTTCTTCTTTATAACCTAACTTTTGTAGAGGCATAAACGGAGACAGAGATTAAGTTACCTAAAGGCAGACGACTGGTATATGCTGGTGAGAGGAGCTGAACTCGGCAACAGGGCCAGTGCCCACACTCACCACGGGACCATAACGCATCATTTTCCCCCTTGGCAGATGAAAAACCAAATCGCCAAGTTGTGTTTCTTGCACAGATTCACAGAGCCAGAAGAAAATCAATGACTGCTGCATTTAATCAGCAAAGCCTTCTCTCTCTTCCTTCTTTTCCTTTCCCTGTCCCCTCCCTTCCTTCCCTATCTCCCTCTCCTCTCCTTTCTTCCTTTCCTTCATTTTTTTACTTCCTCCTTTTCCCTCGACCTGTCTCCTCCTCCTTTCCCCTTTCTCGGGTCTAGAGGCTTTTGGTCTCTTACATAAATCAGTAGAAGGAAAATAGAAAACTATGTCTAGTTTGGCTTCTTTTTGCCAGGCTATTCCCATGCCCCTGTCTTCATTCTTTTTGTTATTAGCATCTTTCTGTTGGCCATCTTGCTTCTGTCATAATACTTCTCTGACTTTATGCAAACTCATACAGGTCAGTTCAGTTTTTCTTTTCTATCAATGTATCAATTATGAAGAAAACCAGGAGCTTTTTTTTTTTCTGTTTTTGTGTTATTTCTCTGTGATCAGGACTTGGGGTGTGCATGTGTGTGGGCACGACGTTAGTGGTCTGGAGATATATTGGAAGCTTAAGGTCTTGAGTAATTTAGGTTTTTTTTAAAGATTAAAACAAGTAAAGTAGTTTTTTCCTTTGTTCATGTTAGCTATCCATATGAATATCTTCATCTTAGTCTTGGTGAAGCTCTTTCTGCAGCTTCACACTGTAGGATGACGCATAATTTACTAGGAAATTTATACTAATAGTTCTAGTAGTAGTTAGGAAATGCTGAATATTAATTTTTACCAATTTTCTGTATTTTATGAATGGAAATAATGATGATTGTTTAATAACTATGGCAAATCTGTATCCCAAGGCATGACGTTTTCTTTTAGCTTGTATTGTTGTACATGTGCATGAAGTTCACTTCAGTGTCAAGAGTAAATTTAAAACATACATTGTGATTTATGTGTCTGAATTAGAACACTGAAATATATTTTGATATTTCAGGGGAAAAATGGTTATAATAGGCTTCAAAGTTGTCCTCAAATGTCTGACAGAGAGACTGTACAGTACTTTCTACAGCAGTCAATCTTTCCAATCTTGTCTTTTACTATTTGGAAAACACTGCAGAGTTACTTTTATTAACTTGATTAGTGAGTTTTATTCTTGTAAAAATGAATTTAATAATTCAAGACCAAATTCATCATGGGATGTTATAATTTTTTTGATAAAATAATAATCTTCCTAAATATACCCAATTTCTGAAAGTTATCTTCATAATTTTGAAAGTCAAATGCATGATTTTCCCCAATAGTTATCAGTATATATATATATATATATATATATATATATGCTATACAATGGTTACAATGACCTTGAGGATTTTGTGCACATATATATCACAATAGCATTACAATATCCATCGACAGATCAATGGATACAAAAATGGTGACATGTAAACAATGGAGTACTGCTCTTGTACAAAGAAAGGTAAATTTAAAGCTTCTGTAGGTAAATGGTTGCAACTTGAGAACATCATGCTTAGTGAAGTGAGTCAAACTCAGAAGGTAAAATATTGCGTGGTTTTTCTAGCAAAAGAAACCCAAAATGCAGACATTTTATAAAGCCAAATGGGTATGACAGTGGGAGTTGGGGGGTATGAGGGAGGAACAGGAGGGTCAATAAGGGAGGAGGAAAGGGATTGTAATGTTGTGATACATAGGTGCATGACTTTTCATTTTTTTAACTCAAGAAAATATAGGTTTTAATGTAACGAACATATTTTTTATGGCTTATGGTGTACTTTATTTTTCCAAATATGTAAAATGAGAAGACAAAATAATCACACTATAAAATATTTCATCAAATAAATCTTTTCATTTAAAGAAAGCTATATACTACAGAGAGCTTGTCTCAAAAAAATAGAAGAAAGGCATATAATACTGGCTCTAATCCTCTTTGGATTATATATAGTAATGTATTGAAAGATTTTTTAAAAATCTGACAAGATTGGACATATTTATGGTGTGCTGTGATTTTTCCATATATCTGTATATTGCCTAATGTTCAACTACTTATCAACATTTATCATTACTTTGAAAGCATAATCTTTTTTTAAAAACAAAATGAATTTATATCCTTTTCATTACATCTAAACTTGGCAATTAAATTTTACTCATCATTGAGCAGTTGATTATACAGAACAGATTTTCAGCGAAATTCTGGTTTAAATTTGATTATTGATGTGACTCTCAATTTAATTAACCTAATAAGCCATTAGGCATAATTTTAGGATATTTATTTTAACTGGTTTTATTGTACTTGTAGCCTTTGAGAAATAATCTGATAAACCACAAGCAATCATTGCAGTACCTGGTATAGAAGGCTGAATTTGCCATATTTCTCAAGACATGAGACAGCCCTTCCACCAACTCAGAACTCCAAGAAAACAAGGCTTACCAGTCTTTTCTACATTAGTGAATTCCGAGTCTGACTGAAATTAGAGGTAATGTGTTTCATTAGTCAATGCCAACATGAATCAGGCCAATTAACATATAATTTTAAGCATTGTTAGGCATAGTGATATAATTTTTATTCTTTTTATATTATTTTGGAATTGCTATTTCTAGAGCTATTGCTCAAATGTTCATTTTATTTTATTCTTATCAACTCATGTAGTGTTTTACTCTTTAGTGTGTTATGCAAGAAAAAATATATGTACACTTGTGAATGTATCTGTGAGTTTAGTGTGTACATTTTTCCAGATTAAATAATTTCCATGCTTTCCTTTCCTTGGTATTTATTTATGCACTGTCCTTTTTTCCTCTTAATCTTGCTTTTGATTATTTTTTATCTGATGAAACACACACACAGAAACACATACACACAAACACACACACAATCACACAAACACACAAACACATGCCTCTTTTCCTTCCATTGCTGGTTGAAAACCATTTAATTTCACTATTATGACTCTGGTTTGAATCAGATTAAGAAAAACAGTCCTTCCGGTAGTACATATGCCAAATCTCTAATCATGTTAAGTTTATACTATTTGAAATAAAAAGCACTATCCTGTATTTTTCTTACCTTTTCTCAGTTAAAGCTGTGTATATTATAATTAGAGAAAAAGGACTTTTCAGAATGCCATGTGTGCCTTTTCTTAATTTGTAGATAAAAAAGTCCCACTCAGTTAGTGTCTACACTAGAATAGCAGTAACCATGAGGAACTACTAGTGGAAGTTCACGAGATAGGTGGAAATTCTGCAGTGCATTTTTCATTTAATTCCTCTCTATTTTTAGTCCTTTTATTAGTAATAGGCAGAAATGAATGTGCTGTCAAAGATTTATATATATATATATATATATATATATATATATATATATATGTATATATGATGAACCCATAATAATAGAAAGTGAACAAGAGTAAAAAGCAGTAGTTTTAGCACTTGCTTGAATAATGAGATAACAGATTCCTGACCTCGTTTTTAAACTAGCAAAAACATATAGATTACTAGGTAATAGAACTTTGTTATAAATCCTTTAGGATGTATGGTTGGCATTTAAGTGGGATTTAGACCATGGGCCACACTTTATTTGAGCTTCATTTATGGAATAAACAGAAATTCATTCATTAAACAAACGTTTTTTTTTCTGACGAATGCATGAGTCAATAAGGAGACTGTTAAGTATATGCTATTCAGTTTTACTGTGTGCAGAAGTATTATTTTACATGAAAGTTTATGCTTAGGGAGAAATATAATCAAAGATGCTAAAAGCATAAAAGTAATAATTTGCTGAGAAAAACTAAAGCAAGAGCATCAGCAAGGATAAAATACATTGTGTTTTAAAACAGAGTTATTACTTGGCTACAACTTACTATTAATGATAATATATTGGTATTCAGGATATCTTACAATTTAGATAAAATATTTCTTGGGTAAGATGACAAATGGAAACTGGCTTTTAAATTATGTTAATCAAAAAGTTAATTTTATAGAGTTAAAACAATTTGATCAGAAAAGTAGCAGTATATTTTAAAAAGTATCTATTAATTTAAAACCATATTAATTCAGAGATGAATAAGTTTTTAACTGTCTTTGGAAACCTTGTATGGCAAAAAATATATAGTATAAAATACTTTTGATAGTTTAAAATACTTAAAAGAATACTTTATGTTAGCTTCTGAAGCCATTTATAATGGCATGCTTACTGTAAAGCTTTGATCTATAAAGCAGAACTCTACTGGTTGAGGTCACTTAAACTTTTCTTCTCACCCTGAATTGATAAGATTTATGATACTTTCTACTCTTCATAAGCCCCATAATTTATGACTCTTCTTACTTGTGGTTTTCTGTTTCCCCTCTTTTCTTCTAGTACTTGTTTGCTTATCACTTTGTGCCAGCCTAAAGTTCAGCATCATGTTTCCCTGATTCATGATGCTTCTTGAAGGGCAGTCTTCCTATTGAACAGAGTGTATTGGGAAAAATATTTATTTCGGTTGCTATTTATAAATTGTCAGTTTTTATATAGAAATGTAGATCTCTGGTATTAATTTGGCCATATAAAAAGATTTAATGTTCAAAAAGTCCAAGTGAATAGAAATGAAGATATTACAAGATCATTCATTTCTAAACTTTAGCATAGAATAGAATTAACATAGGGAGGTTTCCCTACATTCCTGGACCAATTAAGTCAGAATATTTGGAAAGCAGAACCAAACATCGTGGAACCAAATAATGGCACGCATTAACATTTTAAAAAACTCAAATGAATCTACTATGCAGTCAAATTTGAGAACAGTGACATAGATCTGTGGATGGCACACTATGGCCTGCATGAGTCACTTGTTAACACATTATTCAATCTTAGGATTACTTTACCAAGGCTTATTTTCATATTTCTTACCCCTTCCACGCACAATTTCTTAAAGCAAGAGATTAAAAAATGACTGCAAATTTTTTTTGTCTTACTGAAAACTTCTTTTTCCCTTGAATGAATAATGGGCTTCATGATTGTCTTGATGAACAGAAAGCAGCAACTTCTAAGGCTGATACTAAGAAACTTGGCAGTTTTTGTTTGGGTTTCATTAAATCAGAGTGGTAAGCCACCATGTAAGATGTCTGCCTATCAGAGATTGCCATGCTGGGCAGGCCAGCACTAGAGGTCAGGTATTGGATAGTTTTAAGGGAGATTTTTGTTAGGTACGCATAGGGTTAATAGATTTTTGCTAGGTGATTTCAGAATGGTCAGGGCTGCTGAGAGTTCCCAGTTGAGAAAAATGGCAATTAAGAAAAATCAGAACACCATAAAATACAGAACAGTGGCATAAGTTTTAAAATTAAACAAGTTCTGGGGACTACAGCTATGGATACAGGACTTTGTAGAGACCAATCTAAAGCCAATGAACTAATTTTATGCTGATGTGTAGCAATCAGTAAAGACCAAATAGATACAGAAAAACGAATATGGATGATTTATAGAAAAACTGTAAGAATGACTGTAGCTGATGAATAATTGGCAGTCTTGCCCCTCCCCTGCTTGCAGGAGGAGTCCTACTGTCCTCTTCACCTTTCCTTTATACTCTCTCAACAAAGTTACTTTCTACTTCCCAACCGTTTATTTGTTCATGGGGTTCGACACTGACAGAACAAGGACCTTGGTTTGAGCTCTTCATAACAGTTTTACCAAAGCCCAGTCTCTCATCCATCCCTCTTAGGACACCGTCTGGGTGAAGCTTTCTTAGGCCCTCCTGACCAGCACATCAGCCCCCTGAATACTAACAGGTGACTTCTGAGGATGCCTAGTGGAAGATACCAATCATCCATGTGGGCTCTGTCTGGTTCCATGACCCACAAAATTGAAAGATATAACAAAAAATGTCTCTATGTCTCTATAAACCAATAAATTTAGGGCACTTACTTAATAGTAGACAACCAAAACACTATAGATCATTTAAATATTTCCAGGTACCAAAGAATTACTGCATGTTATGGTATAAACTTATAGGTTTATTCTGATTTTATAAATCGTCATTTTATATCCATAGATTTAGAATAAAACTTAATAAAGTTTTTTGTAAGTTGAACATACCATGTGTGATACCTTTGTGGAAATGAACTACTGTGAGGCTGAGCTACATTCCCTAGATGTGGGGACACACGGGACAAAAATGGCGCTGGACAAATGCCTCAGGGGCGGTGACAAAATGTTTTCTGCCCTCATGGACAGTGCGTGATCATAATGTAGTTGCTGTTTAAGCCCAATACATGCTGGCATAAGTGGCTAATTGGCTAAAGTTTCACTTACATGAGTGCCACGTCAAATTACTCGTCCCCTCCTTCTTACGACATCTTCCCCTATCCTATATAAGCTTCTGTACTTCCTGAATAAAGTGAGTTCCTGCTTGACTAAACTCCCTGTTGCGTCTGAGTGTCTCTCAGGACTTGAGAGGTTGGGAAATGGGCGGACTGCGCACTCACCCCCCTCAGACCCTCTCTACGGACAGAAGACCACCCCAACACCTAGAGTTCTTTTTCAAGTATGTTTCTGGGAAAGGGTAGTAGCTCAATAACATTTTCTTACAAGAGAGGAGAATGGAAGGTAAGCATCATCTGTTTTGTAGTATGTATGCCCCTTCTTATAATCTTTCAATCACTAATTTAGCTGCTGCCATAAAAATATTTTGTAGGATAACATCTCTAATCCGGATGATTACCTAAGCAAGCATGACATAATCAATTCAGAAGCCTTAGCGGAGGACTTACTGATGGATCTTCTTGGAAGAGAGTAAAGCTGCCTGCGAACAACGGCAGTCCCTGGAGTTCTGGCCTTCTGTGATCTCTCCTTTTTTGCTTGCCTGCTCTGTGGATTCGGGATTACCTTAATCAGTCTCTAAAACTGTAACTGCAAGCCAATCCCTTATTATGGGTAGATGTACACATGTGCATGTGCATAACCTTTGTGTGTGCATACACAGCCACACAGCCACAGCCACACAGCCACAGCCACACACACACACACACACACACACACACACACACACACACACACACACACACACACACACACACACACACTCTTTCTCTCACAGATAGACATGTCCTACTGGCTCAGCTTGTCTAGTCTGACCCTAATGCAGACTTTTGTTATAAAAGTGGTTCTAGAGAAATAGATTTTAACAACAAGTTCTCTGAATTGGTTCCACTTTTCTGGAATTGGTTTTCTAATCTGATAAGACTTAAAAGCACTATTAAGGTCAGGGTTGACAAAGTCACTAGCAGTCTATTGACTGATGTGGTAAAAGAACTGCCCAAAACACTGACTCTGATATCGTGAGTACCTATAGAAGGTGAGACTAAGTGCCTAAGTATGAGGTACTTTAGAACATTTTAGTCAAAATAAAGGATATATGTATGTAACAAGTTTGATGGTTATTTCCACATGCCAAGGAGAAAACGAGTGAGGAAAGCAATGTGCTCAAAGCTAAATTTCTAGCTACATGATTGTAAAGTTCCTGTATCTGTAGTTTCTCAAAGCACAAGCCAGAGTAACCTTCTGTAATGGCACACTGAATTCTCAACTACTTTTGTTTGTTTGGTCATTGGGAAGCAGCAGCCTCTTACAAACAGAAGTAGAGAAAGATGGATAGATTGTGATACACCTAACGTTTTGAACTTATCAAATGAAATGGAATCATCAGTTTTTCCATAGAAATAACTCTTATATTCTGCATGAGGAGAGTGATGGTTAATTTTATAGGTCAACTTTACTAGGCTACTGAGGTGTTCAGATATTCTGGTTAAACATCAATCTGCCTGTTTATCTGAGAATGTTTTTCGATGAAGTTAAATTTATATAAATAGAATGAGTGAAGCAGATTGCCTAACATGATATAGGTGTGTCTCATCCATCTGTTGAAAGCTTAGATGCAATTAAAAAGCTCATCATTCTCCAAAGTATGAACATTTTCATGCTTGATTTCCTTTGAACTGGGATATCCACTGTTACCGGTTCTACAACAACTTGACACTGGCTCTTCTCTCTGGTTATAAAATGGCTTTTCATCTTTGGTTTTGAACTGAAGTATCAGTTCTTCAGATTTTGGATTTGCTAGCCTCTATGATTGCACTAGTCAATTCCTTGTAATACTATGTATTATTCACACATTTCTCTTTCTCAGGAGAACCGTAATGTAATAACATAGCCCCCTTCTACCTGAAGAATGACCTTGCATAAAGTGGTTGTCTATACAGTTCTTCTGGCTCTCCTCTCTCTACTAACCAATACCTCGTTTGTTTCTAAACCTTTACATGCAAATTAAAGTAGCCCTCAAAAGATGAGGTGCAAAGTGACTCATAAGGTATTCTATTACATACCAAAACAATGTGTGGCTTAAACAAATCTACAGAGACATATAAGACTGAATATTCAAGGCACATGAGAAAAAGTCCATATGATGATCAGGATAAATTTATTGACACAAACTCACTGGTTAGAGATTCAACATTTTAGATCATGTGGTTAGAAAAGGATTATCAGGCTGGTTAGTTGGTTGGCTTGTCCGAAAGGGTGATGCTATGGTTTGGATCTGGAAGCCTTATGTATATGAATGTAGTGGGATAATTGTAGAACTGTGTGTTGTTTGGAGGTAGTGCCTGGCTGGATGGAGTAGATGCTCTGGGTTTGACCTGGAAAATTGTGTGAACTTGTTAAGATTTTGGGGCCCAGGGCAGAGCTTTAAGGTTGTTTTTGACTGGTATGCCTGGAAGTGAGGGAGGGGGCACCTATTTTGGCTTGGGGGGCCTTATTGGCAGATTAAAGTAACTAAAGGAAAGAAGAAGAAACATTGTTACAGTTTCTTGCTGGGAAAGCTTTAGCCTTGCCTGAGTCTAGACTTCAGCTTGCTTCTTCTGCTTTACCTAATTTCTGTCTGCAGCGAGGTAAGCTCAGCCTTTGTCATGTGGCTTCCCCACTGCAGGCTGCTGCCCATGAATGGATTGTGTGAGACTCTGAAATTACGACCCTCTAAATAACTCTTTCTTCCTTTGAATTGTGGATGTTGAGCATTTTGTCACAGCAACCAATAGGTAACTAACTAAAGCAGGTGGTTTATGCTAAATGAAGTTCAAATGCTGTAGATAAAGCATACAAAGGATTAAGGCGATTGCACAGTTAGTATTTACCTTGCAAGCCTTGCTCTCTCATCCAACAAGCACACACTTTTTTTAAGATTTATAAAAATATTTTGAGAGCCTCAGAAATAGAAAATCATAGGGTTATAACCTGCTCACTGGCAAAGTTTATACATATTGCCTTGTCTTTGCATAGGTCTTTCTTTTTTCCCTAATTTTATTGATATGTATAAGTGCAAAAAATAAAATATCCAGGTGTATACCTAACCAAGGAAGTGAAGGACCTATATAAAGAAAAATACATTACATTGGAGAAAGAAGTTACAGGAGACATTAGAAAATGGGAAGGCATCCCCTGGTCTTGGATAGGCAAAATAAATATAGTCTAAATGACTATACTGAAACTGACATATAGATTCAACGCAATTCCTATCAAAATACCTACAAGTTTCTTCAAAGAACTTGTAAAAACAATTTTTAAATTCATATGGAACCAAAAGAGACCAAGAATAGTCAAAGTAATCCTGAGCAACAAGACCAAGGCAGGAGGCATTATAGCACCAGACATCAGGCTGTACTATATAGCAATAGTTGTAAAAACAATTTGGTACTGGCACAAAAACAGACACACCAGTGGAACAGAACTGAAGATGCAGAGACAAACCCAAATATACTCAGTTACTTAATCTTCGACAAAGGAGCCTTATGGATACAATGGGAAAAAGACAGCCTGTTCAACAAACGGTGCTGGGAAAACTGGTCATCCACATGTAGAAGAATGAATCTTGTCACACACCTGTCACCATGCACCAAAATCAAATCAAAGTGCATCAAAGACCTAGACATTAAAAGTGAAACCCTGAACCTCCTAGAAGACAAATTCGGCAAATATCTAAAAGTCATAGGGGCAGGCAAAGACTTCTTGACAAGACACCAAGAGCAAAAGAAATTATCCCCATTATGAACAAATGGGATCTTGTCAAATTAAAGTTTCTACACAGCAAAGGAAACTATCAACATTGTAAAAAGAGAACCAACAGACTGGGAAAAAATATTCACCACCAGAATCTCAGATAGGAAGCTCATAACTAGAATATACAGGGAGCTGAAGAAAAATAAGCCAACCAAAATAAAGGATCCTATTGAAAAGTGGGCAAATGAAATGAAGAGGCAGTTCACTCACGGAGATGTACAAAAGGCCAACAGATACATGAAAAGCTGTTCAACATCCCTAGCCATAAGAGAAATGCAAATCAAAACAACACGAAGACACCATCTCACTCCAGACAGAATGTCTCATATCAACAAGTCAAATAGTAATCAGTGCTGGCGAGGCTGTGGGGAGAAAGGAACCCTCCTGCACTGCTGGTGGGAATGTAAATTCGTACAACCACTTTGGAAAGCAGTATGGAGAATTCTCAAAAGATCGGAAATGAATATCCCCTTCGATCCAGCGACACCCCTCCTGGGAATATTTCCAAAAGAGGTCAAAACAACACATAACAGAGATATATGTATACCCATGTTCATAGCAGCACAACTAACAATTGCGTCTTTCTTAAAGAACTTTTGATCCCTTTCCTAATACTGTAAACTGAGTCTGACACCAAGATACTTCCGTGAGTGTGTTTCATCATATATAATACTACAGGTGACCCTAATAGAGAATAAAATGTTAAGTGAGTTTTAGGATAATCCAGGTGATGAGATCTCTTGATTTTTTAAAAAAATTACAGTATGTACTTGACAATTAGAGATGAGCAGAAATGCCAAAGTCTATTTTATATTTCCACGTGGTATTTTTGGTGATACATAGCATCTCAAATTTGATGTACCTGAATAGAGTCCAGAGAGAGATATGAAAGTGAAAGACTAATAAGAGAAAAAAGTACAGAATTTATTCGAAAAGAAAAAAACTTTGAATTATGGGTTTTAAATAAACTTATTTATTGCTAACTAGATTTCAAAACAACCAAGTAATTTCAAAAGCTTGGTGAATAGATAAGTGGAAAAGCATCCGTAGCATAATTAATCTTAATTTATGTATATTGGATAACCAGCCTAACATAATTATCAAATTTAACAACTGTAAAAATTGTCTTTTTGGGACACTAAGATTGTAAAGATATGGAGCCAATATTTACTGTCTTCTTTCTCATGAACTGCCTGTAGTTCCTTGTTATCCTAAATGAGCCACACAGGCCAGCAGATTGGTACTAGCAATACAGAATGTCAGGCCTACCCCGCACCTTGTAAATAAAACCAGACATCTGTGAGAAATATTGTAGGCATAAGACAGTTCACGACACACTTCTGGTGGCTTCTAACCCCGGTTGACTGCTATTCTATACTGCTATTTATCTGATTTACCTTAAAGTATAAGGACCAGAAAAGCCAGTGGTTTCTATTTGTTCTGTAAAACTTGCAAATGAAAACTGCTTGATTTTTTTTGAATGACAGAAATTCACTTTTGAGATGAGAAAACTATAATACACTATAACTACATCATTATGTTATAAATCTATGTAATTTGCAACTGAAGTTTCATTATGCTTCCCTTTTAAGGCAAACTGAGAAGTAATGGAACTGGAAAGTAGTTGACTATTACATCTATTACATTTTGCAGCTAATTTAGAATGTGTCCTTGTGTTATTAATCATAACCACTTACCTACATTTATCTTTTTTCTTCAACACATGGCAAGATCAGCTCCTAAAAGATGAACCACTTTCTACACATTTATCCAACAAATATCTGAAATGATTAACCCTTCTTATTCCATTTTCCCCATATCTGAGGGGCACTGGTGATGGGTCAGGGCACTTTTTAACACTACAGGGTGCAGATGTTAGTCCAGAGTTTTTCTCAATAAAGCATTCGAGGCAGATAGCACAGACCAATCAGAACCAGCAAACAGGATGAAAGTTCCTATCAAATGTAGCACTGCATATTAAATAGTGTCCTATTGACAACTAAGTTTTCACTGGTATGAGCAAAGAATATTGTCATAAACAAGGTATAAATAGTTCACTCTTGCATTTTGATTGTGATAATCTCTTACCTGTAATGCATCTTTAGCAGTATTATTACTTAAGCTTCCTCAGTGAATATCAAATTCCATTAAGTTAGAAGGTATTTTAAAAAATATTTTACTTACGTATTACACCCCTTTTCCCTTCTCATACTCTCAGTCCCCCCACTTTCATTTTCTTCTCCACAAAGTCCATGTTCTTACTTTTTTCTATCTCTCTTTTACTTTTTTATGGTTTGGTCTTCTTATTTTAGAGAAACCATATGATATTTAACTTTCTGTATCTGATCATTTTGCTAAGAACTATGGTCTCAATGTGCATCCATTTTTCTACAAATGACTCAAATTTGTCCTTTATGGCAGAGTACTACTCCACTGTGTGTGTGTGTGTGTATGTGTGTGTGTGTGTATATCACACCTTCCTCATCCATTCATCTCTGGTTGGGCATACTGGCTTCTTTGAGGATTTGGCAATTATAAATTGTGCTGCTAAAAACACAGGTATGAATACATCACTCTTGTATGGTGACCAACTCTTTTGGGAAGATACCCAGAAGACTAGCTGGGTCAAATGGGCTGTTTTCAGTTGTTTTTAGGGATCTCCATACTGTTTTCCATAGTGGTTGTACCAGTTTCCAGTTCCACAAGCAATGTAAGAGGGTTACTTTTCCCCCACAGCCCTGCCGACATTTGCTTTTTGAGTTCTTAATACCAGCCATCATTATTGGCATTAGATGGGACCTCAGTGTTGCTTTTATTTGCATTTCTCTGCTGGCTAGGGATGCTGAACATTTTTCATACATTTACTGGCCAATTGGGCTTCTTCAGAGAACTGTTTATTCATTTCAGATTCCCCCCGCCCCCCCTTTTTTTTTGATTGGGCCCTTTATTGTGGAGAGTCTAATTTTTTTTGGTCCTTTGTATATGCTTGAGAAGAGCTTGAGGAGTAGCTCCAATTCTGTGGGTGATCTCTTCACTCTGTTGTTTTCTTTCCGGTGTAGAAGCTTTTTAATTTCAAATAATCCCACTTGCTGATTCCTTGGTGTTATCTTACATGCTCTGGATATTTTATTGAGAAAGTTCTTGCCTATATCTTCAAGGGTTTTGTCCAATTTTTCCCTCAATAACTTCTATGTTCCCATTTTAATGTCTAGCTCTTTGATACATTTTGATTTAATTCTGGTGCATGGTGAAAGATGTGGGTCTAATTTCATTCTTCTGCATGTGGTTAGCTAGTCTTCCCAGCACCATGTGTTAAAGAGGCTATCTTTACTCCAGCGTATAGTTTTTGGCTCTTTGGCAAAGACCAGGTAGCTGATGGTACTTCGGGTTGTCTCTGCATCCTCAATTCCATTCCATTGATCTAGCTGTCTATTTTTGTGCCAATACCGTGTGTGTCTTTTTTTAACTCACTGTTGCTCTGTAACATAATAATTTGATATCTGTATTGTGATGTCTCTTGCTTTTGTTTTGTTCCTTAGGGTTATTTGGCTATTCTTGGCCTCCTTGATTGGCCTCCTGGGATTCCATATAAACTTTCAGATAATTTTTCTAGTTCTCTGAAAAATGCCATGTTTATTTTGATTGGGATTGCACTGAATCTGTGTATCAGTTTAGGTAGTATGATCATTTTGAAAACATTGGTTCTGCCTATCCAGGAAAAAGGGATGTCTTTCAATTTTCTAAAATTCTTTTTGATTTTTTTTTCAGGTTACTATAAGTTTAAGTGTAGAGATCCTTCACTTGCTTCACTGATTCCTAGGTATTTAATTTTTAAAAGGTAACCATGAATGTAATTATTTTTCTAACCTCCTTGTGTTTTCAATGTTGCTGGAGAGGAATTCTATTGATTTTTGTGTATTGGTTTTATATTCTGCAACTTGGCTGCATTTGTTTATTAAGTCTAAGAGTCTTCTATGCAAGGATCATATAATCTGCACATAGTATAGTTTTATTTCTTCCTTCCCTAGGTGTATTCCCTTTATTCTATACTCTTGCATGATTGCTTCGGCTAAGGTTTCAAACATTATGTTAAATAGAAGTGGAGAGAGTGAACACTCCTGTCTTGTTCCTGATCTGAAGGGGAATGCTTCAGTTTCTCCCCATTTAGGATGATACTGGCTGTAGGACTATCATAATTGCTTTTATCAGCTTGGGACAGGATCCTTTTATGCTTATTTTCATCAGAAAGGGATGATGTATTTTGTCATAGGCTGAGATCATCATGTGGTTTTCTTGTTAATGTGCTGTTTTCTTGTTAATGTGGTGCATTACATCAATTGATTTGCATATGTTGAACCAGTCTTGAATCCCTGGGATAAAGCCAACTTGGTCATGGTGTATGATGTTTTTAATAATTAGTTGCATTCTGTTTGAATGTAACTTATTGAGGATTTTTCTGTCACTGTCTATGAAGGAAACTGGCCTGGAGTTTTCTTTCTATATCTGGTTTTGGGGTGAAGAGAATACTTACTTAGTTAGGCAGTGTTCTCTATTGTCTTAGTTACTTTTTTGGTGCTGTGATTCGACATCCACAAACTGAGGGGATGAAAGGCTTATTTTAGCCCATGGTTTCAGAAGGTCACAGTCCATTCAGGGGCAGCTGGCAGCAATCAAAGTACACAGCAGAGACAGAGGTGGAGGGAGCTTCTCAGCACATCACAAATAGGAAGGCAAGATGAGACTTGTTGAGACTGGTCCTCCTCATAGTCCTAGTCCTCAAGGAAGGCAGGAAGCAGCTTACACATCCTTCCAGGTCTCCGCTCAGTGATTAGCCCCTCCTGGATGAAGGTGTGGGACGTGTGGCCACTACACACTGTTAATCCTGATTTACATGCTGTTAATCTTAACTTACATACCTGTAATCCACCCCTCCATACCAGGCCCCAGTCTCCCAACAGCACATGGTTCCATAGACAAACTATAACATTTATATATATGAGACTTGTGGGGGACATTCTAGATTCAAACCCCAATACCTCTCTTTCAATAACAGAAGAGTTTAAGGAACATTGGTGCTAATTCTCCCCTAAAGTTCTGATAAAATTCTGCAGGGAATCCATTAGGTCCTGGGCTTTTCTTTGCTGGTAGGTCCTTTATTACTTCCATAATTTTTGCTCTCTTTAGGGTTTTTATATCTTCTTGGCTTGATTTCCAGATATCATATGAGTCAAGGACTTTATTTCTCCTGAGTTCATAAAGTAATTGGAATTTAGGTCTTAAAAATAGCTTCTTATAATTCTCTCAATTTCAACAGTGTCTGTTTTGATTTTACCTTTTTCATTTCTAATTGTATTGGTGTCAATTTTTTCTTTCCTTCTTTCAGTGAGTTTGGCTAGAGATTTGTCAATTTTCTTTATTCTTTCAAAGAACCAACTCTGATTCATTGATCATTTTTTTTTTTTTAGTTCCAACTTCATTGATCTCCACTCTGATTCTTAGTTTTTTTTTTTTTTTTCTCTTGCCTTTGGATTCAGCTTGATGTGTTTTCTGAGGACTTTGCGCTGCATCATTAGATTGAGATTGCTTTTTTTTAAAAAAAATATGTGCACACAGAGCAATAGATTTCCCTCTTAATGCTGCTGTCATTGTGTCCCACAGATTCTGGTGTGAAGTGCTTCCATTGCAATTTGACTTTAGGAGGTTCTTGAATTTATTGGTCTCTCCTGTGACCCACTGCTTATTCAATAATGTATTATTTAATTTGCTTGTATTTGTGTAATTTATGTAGTGACTTTTGCCATTGATTTCTAGTTTTATTCCACTATGATCTGACAGTATGCAGGGGAAGATTTCAATTCTTTTCTATTTATGTAAGCATATCATATGTCCAAAGGTATGGTCTATTTTGGAAAAAGTCCCATGTGCTACTGAGACAAAGGTATATTCTGTTGACATTAAATAGGATGGTCTGTAAGTATCTGTTAAGTCTATTTGCTCCATAGTGTGACTTAGCTCAGATGTTGGTTTGTTGATTTTGGTTCTTTTTTTCTGGTCTGGCTGACCTATTTGCAAGAGTGGGGTACTGAAGCCACCTAGTATGATGGTACTGGGGCCTATTTGCCCCTTCATGTGTAGTAGTTTTTGTTTTATGTAACACCTACATGGGGTGTTTATAATTGTGAGCTCTTCCTGTTGGATTGGTTCTTTAACCCGTATGTAGTGTTCATCTTTGCCTCTCTTGCTCTGTTTTGGTTTGAAGACTGCAGTGTTGGAGAATAGTATAGCTACTCCTGCTTGTTTCTGGGCTCTAGCAGCACTAGTAATAGTTGGCAACCTTTACCTTCAGTCTGTGCTTTTTTATAAGTGAAGTGTATCGCTTGCAGACAACAAATGGTTAGATTTTGTTATTTCATCCACTCTGCCAGTCTGTGTCTTTTAATTGATGAGTTAAAATCATTAGCAATGAAAATAATTATTGTAAGATTTTAACTAAATCCTGTCATTGTCCTGTTGAGTGTTGCTCTTTACTTTTTCTTTTTTTTATTTTTTCCCCCATTTTATTGATATGTACAAGTGCAGAATTTAAGGTTTACAATGGAGTTGAGCATTTTGTGCACATACATTTCTTGTCAAAGTGACAAGGGCTTTCCTGCTCTCCTTTTGTCCCTCCCTCACCCTCCCTTCCCTCCCTTCCCCCACCTTCCCCCTCTTTTGCTTTGTCTTTCATTTACATTTCCATGAGATAGTTGTGGTCTGAGTCTCTCATATCAGAGAGACCATCCGATGTTTCACCTTCTGCTTCTGACTCACTTCACTAAGCATGACAGTCTCAAGTTTCTTCCATTTGCCTGTGAAAACCTCCATGTTGTTGGACCTTACAGATGTGTAGTATTCCATTGTGTATAAGTACCACAGTTTGTGTATCCATTGATCTGTTGATGGGTATTTTGGTGACTTCCATATTCTAGCTATTGTTAGTTGTGCTGCTATGAACATGGGTATACATATATCTCTGTTGTATGTTGTTTTGGCCTCTTTTGGATATATTCCCAGGAGAGGTGTTGCCGGATCAAAGGGGATATTTATTTCTAGTCTTTTGAGAGCTCTCCATACTGCTTTCCAAAGTGGTCGAACGAATTTACACTCCCACCAGCAGTGCAGGAGGGTTTCTTTCTCCCCACAGCCTCGCCAGCATTGATTGCTATTTGATTTGCTGATATAAGCCATTGTCTCTGGAGTGAGACGGTATCTTAGCATTGTTTTGATTTTCATTTCTCTTATGTCTAGAGATGTTGAGCATCTTTTCATGTATCTATTGGACCTCTGTACTTCTTCGTGAGTGAACTGCCTCTTCATTTCATTTGCCCACTTTTCAATAGGATCCTTTATTTTGGTGGGCTTAATTTTCTTTAGCTCCCTATGTATTCTAGTTATGAGTTTCTTCTCTGAGGTGTTGGTGGTGAATATTTTTTCCCAGTCTGTTGGTTCTTTATTTACAATGTTGACAGTTTCCTTTGCTGTGCAGAAACTTTTTAATTTGACAAGATTTCATTTGTTGATAATGGGGATAATTTCTTTAGCTTTTGGTGTCAAGAAAATCTTTGCCTACCCCTATGTCTTTTAGAAATTTGCCTACTTTGTCTTCCAGAAGGTTTAGTGTTTCATTTTTAACGTTTAGGTCTTTAATCCATTTTGATTTGATTTTGGTGCATGGTGATAGGTGTGTGACTAGATTCATTCTTCTGCATGTGGATGTCCAGTTTTCCCCACACCATTTGTTGAACAGGCTGTCCTTTGTCCATTGTATGGATTTGGCTCCTTTGTCAAAAATTAGGTAGTTGAGGGTATTTGGGTTTGTTTTTGCATCCTCGATTCTGTTCCACTGGTCTGTCTGTCTATTTTTATGCCAGTACCAAATTTATGGCTTTATAGTACAGCCTGATGTCTGGGATTATAATACCTCCTGCTTTGGTCTTGTTGCTCAGGATTGCTTTGGCTATTCGCAGTCTCTTTTGGTTCTATATGAATTTAAGAATTGTTGTTTCAAGTTCTTTGAAGAAACTTGTAGGTATTTTGATAGAAATTGCACTGAATCTATATATCAGTTTCGGCAGTATAGCCATTTCGACTATATTTATTTTGCCTGTCCAAGAGCAGGGAATGCCTTTCCAATCTTTACTTTTTCTTTTTGTTGCATTTTCTCTTTAGATGTTTCCTTTTCCCTATGTTCTTTGGTACACTCATCTAACCTTCAATTATTTTCTGGGCTGGGCTAGTGGTCACAAATTTTGGGGGGGTTTCTTGGTCATAATTTTTTTTCACTTCTTCAATTTTTAGGGATAGTTATTTATGCTGGCTATTACAACCTGATGCTTCCTGTCTTTGAAAGTTTAATAGATTTTGCTCCAGGCTCTCTTGGCCTCTACGGTTTGCATTGGAAAGTTTGTGGTGATTTGAATGCTTTTTCCTAATTAAAACAATGTCTTTTTTTCTCTTACTGTTTTAAATATTCTTTATGTTGAATTTCTAAAGTTTTGATTATAATACGTTGTGGCGAGTTTCTTTTCTGTTCAAGGTTATTTGCTGTTCTATAAACTTCTTGTACAGAACATTAATTTCTTTTCCTAGATTTGGAAATATTTTTCTGTTTTCAGTGAATAAATTATTTACAACTTTTGTACTGTCTTCTGCTCTTTCTCTCACACCTGTGATTCTGAGGTTGGTTGTCTTTGACTCACCCATTAACTATTGTATCTAGCAATTTTGCTCACTTGTAATTTTGGTGTTGTGCCTGATAACGGCATTTGTTTTCTCAGTCTGTCTTTAAGGTCTTAAATACTGTGCCTCACAATGTTCAAGCTGACTTCCCTTACTTTCAAATGAATTTTTCATACCCCGAGTTTCAGCTGGATTTCTTTTCAGACTTTCTACTTCTCCATCAAAATGTTCCTTCATATCTTGCATTTCCTTATTTACCTCAGCAAATTTTTTGTGTCTTCTGTAAGGTCAGTAAGCTTTGTGTTCATTAGGACCACTATTTGTATAATAAATTCCTCTTTAAGCCCACCGATCATCACCTGCATTTAAAAAGGAATATCTTGTTTGAACTACTTGCAGAAATTAACTATTAACATTTTTTTTTTTTTTTTTTTACTTTCTTTTCTTTGAGTTCAAGTATTTTAGGGCCCATGACATTATTTTCTGGGCTCACCGGAGTTTGAGTGTGTGTCCTGCTGCCTTATCTCCCTTGGTTCTATTGTTTAGGGACTTCAGTTTAATGGCTTAGCCTGGAGGTTTCTTAGAATGTTTATGAGGGTGTCTACTCTGAGTTCTGTGCTGGGCAGTGAGGTGGGACTCAACAGTCTGATTGCCTCTAACGTGTCTTGTTCACACTTAGCCCCCTTAGTAAAGCTCTCTCATCTGCCTTGGCTTCCCTCCCATTCAGGTGAGGCTCTCCAACTGCTGAGGTGCTCCCATTATCACTCCAGCCATTCAGGAGGTCTAAGGCCTTTCTCTCCTTTCCACAAACATGTCTTGTGCCTGTTTCTTCCAAGGTAAAGTATATGAGTGTCCCCAAATTCCTGTGTCCTGTCTGTTGCTTCTTTTACACCAAACAGTTCAGACTCAGGCTCTTTCCAAAATGACTCCTGCCTATGATAGCTGCTAAGCACTGCTTCTCGCAAGCTGGTCTAAGCTCTGGGAGGCCTTTTCAAAGGAAATTTCACAGTTCATCTGTAGTGCATCATTTCTGGCAGCTGGGGGTACCAGCTGTTGTCAATTCCCATGTCTCCTGAATCTGCACATACCTCCATCGGAGACTCAGTCTGCAGATGCTAGCAACTCACAGCCCTTCACAGTTAGCCTGGGTTGGCCACCTGCACTGTTGTTTCCTTCAGCTTCTGATGTGTCTGAGTTTTCCAATTTTCCTATGGCCTCCTCTCAATTTCTGGGGGCTCTTCTTCTTCTCCTAGCTAAATTGGCCAGTAGCTTTCAATTATACCTCAAGTTTTTGAGTGAGTCTATGAGGAGGCATTGGGTAGTTCTGTTACCTGGCTGCCATCTTGCCCAGAAGTCTTTAGATGTTCAAACAGCTCATACGAAAAGAAACACAGGTCCTGAATCTGACAAAAAATGTTAAATCCACTGCCTTCTAATGACTCTTGGTGTGAGTGGCCTCAGTCATATTCTCTTCCTCATTTTTAATATGAAGATGTTATCAAAGAGTATTGACAAGTGTCTTTAAGTTATTTTTTAACTGGTGTGACTCAATATCCAACATTCAAAAATTTAGGGGAGAAAAGATTTATTTTAGCTCACAGTTTGAGAAGGTCACAGTTCACTCAGGAATGGCTGGCAGTTATGAAAGTACGTGGCAGAGGTGGAGGCAGCTCCTTATGACATCAAAACAGGAAGCCAAGTCCCATCAAGTCCAGTCTCTCACCAGAGGAAAAAGCTGTAACAATCTTTCTTCTTCCTTCCTTTTATATAATGTGAGCTTCCAGTTGGGCCTCCCACATCTGGGTGTGTGTTCTTCCTTCATTTGTTGGCCCACAAATCACTCACACTCTAGCCTGGGTTCCCAATTTCCTAATCTAGGTGTAGTTCATGACTGCCTCCAGTTGACATAATCTCTCCAATGGTCACAATAAGATTATATTAGGCAACATATTAAAGTGGATTAGCAGGTTATCTGAGATACAGAAGTTTCAAATCTTAGCTGCTGCCTTTTCTCACTTCCACTTTCCACTTGATAGTTTCATTGCTAAGCAATGTGACACTTCTAAAGCAAGCACGCTATTCACCCAGATCTAATAAAAACAGCATTTGTTTCTTGCAGTGATGTTATCAATAGCAAATTTTATCTTACTGGGCAGTTATTTAAACATCCCATTTACTTAACTGACTTTCCTTGGGGTTTTAGGTATGAAATTTGTGAAAAAGTAAGAGAAACTGAGAAAGACTATGTCTTTAATAAACTGACGGCTATGTGTTTAAAGAGAAGTAAAAATAAACTTTTGAAAACAGTTCAATAACTATCTTTGCAAGTATTTAAAAAATAAAAATGATATTTAAAGTATGAAGTGTGATCAAAATATAGTGATTTTTAAATTTAAAGATTATTATAGTAAAAGACACAATTCCATTAGCTCACCTCATTATATTTCCTCATATTGGAACATCCTTATCCTATTGTTCTAATGCAGCTCTTACAGTGCTCCTCCATGAACATCTATATGAGGTATAATAAAAAATGGTGTACATTATTGTCAAGTGCCATCTTATGCAAAGTCAGGCTCAGAAAATATTATAATGTGTCCTCATCCATCTTATTCATTGAATCTGGCAACTTTCCTAAAGTCAAAATGACCAATGTGAACTGATTCAGGACATTGAAGCAGTCAGGATAACACAACCAAAGTCACTTATGAAAGAGGACTTCCAGAACTGCTTCACAGAGAAACAGAGTCATGGGATAAATGCGTTAAAAGTGAGGGGGAGTATTCTGTGCAGGCACTGATGGCAATGTATCTTTTACTATAATTATAATAAAAATTTTAAACACTCACCATACTTTGTAAAAATCATACCTTACATATATTGTTCTGTAAGATCCTAAGGAAGAGGGGGAATGGTAAGGAGCTTGTTTTCCTGACCCTACAATAGAAATATGAATATAAGATAAATACATATTGCAATAACAGATACTCAATACTGTAATAGTGTTAATATAATGGTCTAAAGATACTTTTTATTTTCTTCTTTGATACTGAGGATCAAATTCAGGACGTTTGCGCTAAGTTCCATCTCCAGCCCTTTAATTTTTTTTTTATTATTTTGAAATATGGTCTTGCTAGACTGCCCCATTTGGGCTTGAACTTGGCACTTTCTTGTCTCAGACTCTCACAGCAGTAGCATTACAGTGTGCTCAAGCAAATTCAGCTTAAAGATCATTCTTGGTGATGTTTTTTACTATGATCAAGAAAAAGTAAAAACTGAAATGAAGTAATTCTCATAGGTGTTGTCTTTAAGAAAAAGCCAAATGAAAATATATGCATTTTTTTTTGAGAAGAATAGAATTGTAAGGTTTGAAAATATACTGAAAATCGTACTCAGAGAAGTGAGCTGAGCGTGCTGAAATGTGAAGTCTCTGAACGCTATCGTGGGTGTATCCTTTGCCTTCACTACAAGAATTCTGTGATGGATCAAAAGACTTTAGCTGTTGCTGCATTTAAATAGAGAATGTTCTACCATCAGGCATTGCTAATAAGTGATAGAAATACAAATTGGATTTTTTAGAATTTGTATATTCACCTAGCTACTCAGAAGACATTTAAATGAAACTTTCATGAACTTGAATTTTTGTCATGCTTTTACAGCTGTCTTAGCAAGATTCCAAAGCAGCAACAGCACTACTGTCAAGTTTAGCATTTAAAGCTTAGTGACACTGACAACACCGCTAACACAGAAAAAGCAAAACTCTTCCCTTTTGTTATTGAATTTGGTGATTCAAAGGTAGATTCTTCATACACAAACTTTAGATTCCTTTTAAATTTAGTGTAATTTAGATTACCTTTTGTTGAATGTAAAGCAAATAGTTCTGAGTTAATGAGTCAGCTTTTGTAAAATCAATAAATTATGTAAAGTATTCAAAAATATATTTCAATATGGGCATGCTTTTATGAATATTTAAACTGTTTAAAATTAATCTTTGCTATACTTAAATACAGGAGAAATAGAAATTATTGATAGAAATAGTTCATAAAATTAAACAAAATTGTATTAGGACAAATATTTTATTTCATTAGTTTTAGGAGTTTCTTCTTCATTTGGTTATTTACCAAAAAAGGATTTTTCCTGCAGCTGATTCTGTGAGAGATGCGAGTAAGATCCTAATCCATGTGTTTTATTTGTAGATTCAGCTATTACATATCTATTCAATGGCTACTATGTGCTAGAAGTCCAAAGAATTCTTTAAAAAAAATTTCTGATGTAATAAACTTGCAACTCATAAGCTTGTAACCCTAGGAAATGCTACCCTTCTAGTATTTAGAAGCCTTTAGCTTCATTTGTGTAACATTCTGAAATATTTTGAAGTAAAATTAACAATTTAATGATTTTCTAAGTTTACTTGTATTATTTTTTGAGACAGGGCCTCACTTTGTAGTCTAGCCTGGTGTTGAGCTAACAGCAATACTTGTGCCTAATGCTGGGATAACAGGTGTGCACTACCATATCCAGCTTATGTGGTGCTGGTGAATGAAACTCAGGGCCTTTTGCTTGCTAGGCAAATACTCCTGCCCAACTTCTATTTAATAGGCCATATCACATAATTTTCCTACTTTACAACTCAGTCTATTTAGAATGCCTCTTCAAATTATGCTGCCTGTCTTTTATGAAGGTACTATGTCTACTAATAGGTATTATGTAGATTTGTGTCTTACCTACAGATAGTTCTATAAAATAATGTGCATTACTGACACAACTAACTGATCAAACTTGTTTCTCTGAAAAATAGTATCTATATAACTATTCCTTTTAATTTACATATAATTAAAATTCACTTTTTAAATGGTTTAAGAATTAATCAAGATATATTTAACAGGGTATATCAAGCATAAGTTAACTAGGGAAAAGGCTGTAATTTTTAACTTCTTAAAATATTACCCTGACCCCAAGAATGCTTTAATTTTTAACCCTGATCTAGATATTTTAGAAGGGCTTACATTTCCCCTTATATTATCTTTACTTAGAGCAAGGACTGAGGGATTATACATATCTATTTATAAGCATATATTTACCTGTTTCTAAATTGTAGTTTGGTTTTCTAGGTTTGATGATGTAGAATTATACTATGTTTTTCACAGATAAAATTTAAACACAGTAATAATAGCATCAGAAGAAAACCTTGCACTACTGTTCCTACTTCTTTGAATGCATACCGGTACCTGCAGTGCTCATATTGAAATACAATCAATAGTATCAGGCAGAATTGTAACTTTCACAGATGGAAACCCTCCCATTTTTTCTGAAAAGTGTATTTGTATTTTAGCATATTTGTATTGCACAAGAGATTCACCTATCTTATGTAAACATACACATACTTAATTATCAGACAGATGGCATCACAGCACAGGGAGATTGGATTAACAGTCCATAATCAAAATTTTCATTTCTAGTTTCACAAAAACAAAACCCACCTGAAATATGAATAAATAACATTGTGCCTCTTCTACTTCCATTTTCTCATCGAAACTGGGATACTTGCTCCAATTTTTTCCCACACTGGAATAATTCACATATTTTTCTTTCAATAAGAAAAATTGATTTTATGTATTGTCATATAAATAAAATGAACATCAGGCTTTTGTTCCATATAAGCCTGCTTTTTTATTCAAGACATCAAATTAATCACTAGTAATAAAAATTTAAAAGCCACCCTTTATTGCACATTTATAATGTATTTGACAATCTTCTAAGTTAAATGAATCATGAAGTTACATTTTGGCATGCA
Source organism: Ctenodactylus gundi (assembly GCA_004027205.1). Lineage (NCBI taxonomy): Eukaryota > Metazoa > Chordata > Mammalia > Rodentia > Ctenodactylidae > Ctenodactylus > Ctenodactylus gundi. The sequence goes on from PVKB01004600.1 coordinate 128,104, forward strand.
TTATTCTTTGAGATTACTAAAAGTCAGTATTTTTTCATGTCTTCAAGTGATTCATCCTGAAAACTGTGGAGTGTGGGTATGGCTCTAAAGCACCTACTGGGTTAGTCTCATAGCTGTATTTACTATTCTGTTTATTAAAACCTTGTTCCATTGAAGTTACTGTTAGATATATATAGAAAAGACAGTCAAGTTTTCTGGTAACTGAAGGGGATGTAAGTAGAGTTTACTGGAAACCAAAGTGGAAAATACCCTGCTAGATTAGTTCCCAGAGAATATATGGTTTATCTTTAATACATATCATTTGCCTAAGATTAAGTACTGAATGACTAAATATCTTACTGATATAAATATTTTCTTCCCATATTACCATTTCATTTTTATTCTTATGATTTTTAAGTGGAAGAAAAACACCTATCTTTACAATCAAAGTAAGTATAAAAGTGGCATTGTAAAATTAGAATTCTAAATTCTAAACCCAAGAACTATAAAATTATAACAGTCCATTTTTGCCGAGTGCTAGGTAGATTGGCTCATCGGCAAAGTTTAGTTTGTTACATGAAAAGCATTAATAAATCATGAATAAATCCATTAACCTCGGGCTTTCTATAAACACCAACGATTTATATAATGCAACATTATAAAAGCTTCAAAGCACATTTTAAAAATTAAGCAATTGTTATTTACATTTATGATTGTTCAAATGTACTAAGGTATGACAATTCCTAAAACGGAAAGAAAAAGTAGCAAAGAAAGCAGAAAACAACAAATCCAATGACCCAGTTCACTGAATAAATGTAGATGATCACCATATCCATGTCAAATCGCCACCCGCGGCTGTCATCCTCGAAGTGCAGGTAATCCATCCTGTGCGCACCGTGTGGGAACTGTCTTCTGGTAACTGGAGCTGAACGCCTATGGAAGCCTGGCAAGTATAGGAATGAATTATTATAAGGCTCATTTAATTCAGATAAGCACTTAGAAAAGAAGTAAAATTATAAATGCAACACCATTAACAGAGCACATCTTGATTTCAGTGAGAGGTATACTGTGTTCCTGACCGTTTTTTTTTGCCATGATAAAATACTAAGTAGCCTTTGTTACATTTCTGAGAAAAGACACATTTCCTGAAGGGCTATTTTATTTTCTAATATATTTATATGCTATTTACCTAGCCTCTGAATATAAACTTGTCCGATGGCAATCTGGTTTTACAGGTTGATTAAGATATAATATCTAAGGCATTTAAAAACAAAATTCAATTTTCTAACTACTAATAGTACATATTCTTTTGTATGTTACTTATCTATTGTCTAACTTAGAATTTCTGTTTATTAGTCTATGACTGGAGCAGCACAGTGAACTAAATAAAATGAGAAGAAAAATGTCATCCTGGTACTGGTGAGCAGTTGTGGTGACGCAGGTTCTGAGATACTGGAGCTGGAAGCAGATTCTTGTTCATCCACTTTAACAACTAAGAAATAAGAAACACTATGCTCTCGATCAGCTTTGAGGTTTGGGCAGTAAGGCTGTCTTCACCAGGGTACAGGAATAATTACTTAAAGTCAAACTTCCTTAACCAAGGACAATCCTACTTTGCTGTGTAAGTAGGCTTAACTGCAAATTATGTTTGTTTCATACAGATATAAGGATTAAAGATGAAATAAGTGGTGTTTTAGGATACATTTTTAGAACTACACCTCAAGGGTTTAAAAATAATTTTAATTGCTTTTGCTTGACTATCATAGTTGAAATAGTAATTTTTATACCTTACAAAATCTTTAATTAGAATGATGTGTCATGGTGTTTTTTGTTTTGTTGGCATTTTCTTCAAACTGACTTCTTTAAAGGAGGAATCAGGTCCTCTGTGCTGGCAGGTTAGCTAAATCCAGGTCACCCATTAACTGTGCATCTGTAAACCTCACTATATTGCAACATGAAGACAACAAGCAAATTAATGAAGTCAGCCATTCTGCATTATCAAACTTCCAGCTTTTCCTCCGCTAACATTACATATCATTATGATATGTGAGAATGCGAGTGTCAATCCTCACTAAATATTGCCTCAGTAGAGGTAATATTATCTCAGCAGAGCTGAGAATAGAGTGGGCATACGAGATGAATCGATATGTGCAGGGCGATCAAATGCGTTGTCTTCTCCAGAACAGCTTTTGTCTACTCCTGGTCCTGGAATAATTCCTTCCAATATGAAAGTGTACTGCTTCCTGCTAACTTCCTTCAATTGTGGAAGAATGGAAAAAGAAGGTAGTTTAAGATGACAGAAGATTAGAAAATTCCCAGCTTTCATGCTAGAAGTTAATGTTAGCCCATTCTCGCTAAGAGAAAGTGAAAATGATCATTGGCTGGTGAGTGTTAATTTCTTTGTTCGTGAGGAGGAAATGAATATATATTTATATTCAGTTTTGGAATTTCTAAAGCTGTAAATTACTCAGGATACTAGCAATTTCCTTATCAAAGGATAAAAAAAATCACCTCATAGACATTGTTATTTGGTAGGTATCAGGTTAAGTGCGACATTAGAAAAACTGTTAGAATCTCTAACACTGATTAACTGCATGTGCCCTGTGAAATGGTGGACAATGAAAATAACTCATTGGGCTGTTTTGGAAATTAAATTGCCTGGCCCACTGTACAGATTCAGTACATGTTATATTATTATATTAAAATTAATACTGCAACTAGTAGTTGTGAGGAAGAAGTTCCCTTTCTTCTCATTATCATCCTGATAGGAGATAAGCTGAATGTATTTTAATTAGTAAATCAAATTAATTTTTATTTAACTTAAACTTTCCATGGTAAGAGATACTTAATGGTAAGGAAAAGGATTTAGTCTGGTAGGGTTGAGCTTCTGAATGTCACAAGACATTTTAGTATCTAAGATTTTGTGTGTGTGTGTGTGTGTGTGTGTGTGTTTGTGTGCATGCCCCAGAGACCAATTTTGTCCCCATTTAAAACGTACAGTCTAGAACAAAGTGCAATCAATAGGGTAACAGTCAATGTATATTGGTATCTACAAGCATATCATCCCAGGAAAATATCTGGATTTGAGTTAAAGAAGTTTCTGCACTAGTAAATAACTTTGCAGACTTACTACAGCCTACTACTTGTAATAAGCTAATAATAACTACTTGCTATTAAGGTGGCTCAAAGCATACTCAGTATTTTTAGTACACAAGGGTGATAAAGATACAGTGAATTTTAAATTTCAAAAGACACAATGCTATTAGCTTCCTTCAAAACATGCCTTTTCCTTTGAACACCCTTACCCCGCAGCTCTAGTTACTTTCTGAAGTAATTCTGGAAGTTCTCTTTTATGACAGAATTTATGAATTAGGATAAAATTATGGTGATTCTGTTGCTGAGTGCCAGCTAATGGAAAGAGAGGCTCCTACACTGTGTCCTCATCTACTTGAGTTTCTAGATCCAGCACTGTGTGACTTCCGGCTTTTCCCCAAGCCAAATGACCATGAAAGGTAAACATTTTGGATTTATCCAGGACATCCAGGTAGGCATGATACTGCAACTAAAGACATGGAAGAGAACTTCCAGAACTTTCCAGAACTGTTTCAGAAAGTAGTAATAATTATGGGATAAGAATGTTTGAAACAAGAGGGAGTATTTGGCGTGGGAACTAATGATAATGTATCTCCTACTGTAATAATTTTTAAAGGTTTAAATATTTGCCATATTGTTTCAGTGGTACCTATTATTTTTCCCCCCACTATTTTTATTAATATACAAATGTAATACATAGTATTTACAATGAATTTGGGTGTTTCGTACATCTATGTATCACATTGATTTCACAATCCCTTCCCATCTTCTACCCTCCTAACCCCTCCCTGGCCCTTCCCCTAGCTCCGGCTATCACTTCATATGGTTCCAAAGAATGTCTGTGTTCTAGGTTTTCCAAGTCCAAGAAACCATACGGTGTTTAACATATTAATCTTCCGTGTCTAAGTCATTTCACTCAAGTTACCACTCTACCCCAGCTTCCTATTCCTCTAATGGGTTCGCAGTAGTCAAATCTTGACATCTCCTCTCTGAATCCAACGAATCCCTTTATTGGGATATTCACCAAAAGTTTTTTTTTTCCCCATATTTTGCTACATCTTTGTTGTTATTGTTAAACCTGGCCTTACCCACCAGTTCACACTAGAAAATAATTATAAACATGTAGTTCAAAAGGATAGTTGATTTGGGAAAAAAGAAAAAATAATAAATTTCAATTGCCTTAGCTGAATACTGGAAGGTACATATTTGTACATTCACAAGGTTATCTTTACATCTATCAGTTTCCTTAGGATAAACTTTCATTAGTGACCTAATAAGTGAATTGCTACAACAAAACAAAGTTAAAACTATATCACATTGCTACATTCAATGAACTTAAATCTATACTTAAATCTATAAATATACTTAAAGCGACAGACATGTAGGCAAATCCAGTTATTTCTTAATTTCCTAACTTTCCTATCTTATTTACTCATATTTCACTGATTACTAACCTACTTTTTCTCAGCTCCTTCTCCTCTAGCTGTTGTCACTTCTTCTCTGGGGTCATTGGTGTCGCTGGTCTCCCTTTCACTGTCCAAGCTTCCTTTAAGTATTTTCTGCAATACTGGCTCAGTGGCTACAAATTCCTTTAAGCTGTCTCTGTTATGGAAAGTTTTAAGTTCTCCCTTTAAATTAAAAGATAATTTTGCTGGATACAGTAGTCTTGGCTGGCATCTATGTTTTTTCAGTACTTGGATGATACTGCTCCACGATTTTCTTGCTTTTAGAGTTTGGACTGAGAAGTCTGCCGTTATCCTGATGGGTTTATCTTTGTAGGTCACCTTCTGTTTTTCTCTGACCACTTTTAGTATTTTCTCTTTGTGTTGGGTTTCTAGTATTTTAATTATGATGTGCCGTGATGAGGGTCTCTTCTGATCGAAGTTGTTTGGTGTTCTATAAGCCCGCAAAAGTTCCATGTTCATTTCTCTTCTTAGATTTGGGAAATTTTCTTCCATTATTTCATTAAACATGTCCTTTAAGCCTTTTGTTTTGTCTTCAGTCTTCTCCTTGATTCCCATAATTCTGAGGTTATTTCTCCTTGAATCATCTATCAGTCGTTGTAATGACTCGTTTTCTTTATTTACTTTGTATTCTTCATGGCCTGTATGTTGCAGCTTAGTCACTTTATTTTCTAGGTCTGATATACTATTCTGAAATTGTTTAAAGTGGTTGCTTATTACTACCTGTGTGTTTTTCATTTCCTGAGTATCTGCATTCAATTTTTCTATATCTCTATTGTGTTCTTCTCTAATTTCTTCTTTTGTCTTCATTATCTTCTGGTATATTTCTTCTCTGGTCTCCTCTAGTTGCTTTTCAAGGCTTGCTTTTTGCTTATCTATGTATTGGTATAGCTCTTCCACTGTCTAATTTCCTGCTTTAATTCCCGTTTTAATTCACTGAATTTCTGGGCCCAGAAGTTGCCATCATTTTTGCCATATTCATCTTTATTTACCCTGACTTCATCTCCTGGGGTGTCAGGTCTTTTTGTAGGAGATTTGTGCCTGTGCTTCCCCAATTCTTCTTTGGTCTCCTCTAATTCCTTTTCAAGGCTTGCTTTATGCTTAGCTAAGTGTTCTTGTAGTTCTCGCGCTGTCTGATTTATTTCCTTCT
>PVKB01004601.1:0-47040 GCA_004027205.1 Ctenodactylus gundi
CCCCCCCCTTTCGCTTTGTCTTTCTGTAAGGTCCAACAGTGTGGAGGTTTTCACAGGTAAATGGAAGAAACTTGAGAACATCATGCTTAGTGAAGTGAATCAGAAGCAGGTGAAACATCGGATGGTCTCTGATATGAGAGACCCAGACCACAACTATCTCATGGAACTTTTAAACGAAAGGCATCCATTCCTTTCTAATCTCTATGGTCAAATGATTTGGATCTTGAAGTGTTCCCCAAAAGCTGCACGTATTTGGAACTGTGTGTTACTGAGAGGAGGGGCTGGCTGAAAGAGGCAGACACTTGGGATTTGACCTGGATAGTGTCAATTTGTTGAGATTAGAGATTGTGTGGGGCAGAACTTTCAGATGTTTTTGATTTGTGGGTCAGAAAGTGAGAAGGGCACCCACCCTGGGTGTAGGGAAGCCTGATAGCTTGAAGTTATTAAAAGAAGAAACACTGTTACAACATCTCTTGGGAAGGTTCTAGGCCCTTCTAGAATTCCCAGACATCAGCTTGACTCCTGCTTCACTTGGCTTCTGTTTGCAATGGGGTGAGCAGCTTTCTAGCCTATCTCTACCATTATCCCTTCATCACTGCCGGCTCCCCATGAACGGACCATGTGAGACCTGAAACTGTGAGCTAAACAAATCTTCCCTCCCTTATATTGTGGGTGTTGGGTATTCATCCCAGCAAAAAAATAACTAACATGCTAGTTTCCCTAATTTTGTCTAGATTTCCACACCAGTATCCCAAATACCACAGCTAATTATTTCAGCTTAACGGGAGGCATTCGGAAATTGGTTTAGGTCAGACTCCCACGCCCAACCCTAATTTACAAGGATAGTGGGAAACTTACCCAAATACGTTCCATTTGAGAAATGAAAATGCTACTTTCCTTTAAAAATCTGTTACAAGGAATGAGGCATTCTAGTGAAGTTTTTAGCACAATGCCACTGTTATAAGTATTCCTGATTTTTAAAAACAGAATTGTAAACCCTTGGAAGCCTGAAACTAACTATATTAACTCCCGTAAGAAAAACCACTAAATATTTACTGAACAGTCCAGTGGCCCAAATAAAAAAGGCATATTCTGCTTTAAAACATTCTTCTCCACTCAGAGTTCAGTTTCAACAATGCAGAATAAAAAAATTGAAAAGGCATTCAGAAACAAAAACGATTGAGAAATAGTGGATATGCTATGACAATAAAAAATTACAGCTGGAAGAGGTGAGCACAAGTCTGTTTCTTCTACCCACACCTGCCCTTAGAACACCAGGAGAAGACCTGGTTGTCAGCATGCACTACAAAGTGCAACAGGCAGATGGCCCTGCCTGTGGTTTAGCCTTACCCTGTCTCCTGTTTAAGATGGACTGCTTTTGTCACAGCAGGTCCTACTGGCTTTAGGAAGCTCAGAAACGTCAAAAATGGAGCCTACAAGAGGAAAAAGAGAGCTGGCTACACAGGGCTGGGCCTAGACACAAATAGTTAAAAACACTAAAATGAAGTTATACCACTTCACAGTACAAGTAAAACCATATGAAAAAGCATTTGGCCATGTATATGTAGTTATTTGTGGAACATGGTAGTAAACTCAGAGTTTTCTCCTTGTCCACGGGCTCTCCATCTGTGGATCCAACCAAGTGCACTTGAAATATTCAGGAAAAAAACTGCCATCTGTATTAGTAAGTACAGTGTTTTCTTGTTACATTTCCCTAAACACAGTTATGACAATTATTTATGTACTATTTACATTATGTTAGTCATACAATCTAGAGATGATTTGAAGTATACAGGGAGATGTGTGGCTATGTACAAATGTAATTCCATTTTACGTAGAGACTTAAGCACTTATGGATTCTGGTACTGGGGGGTCACTCCTGGAAACAATCCACCCACCACAAGTGAAGGACAATTGTGTATTTAAAACTGACAGAGCCTAAGAAAGTATCTACAAATTATCTCCTCAGCCCAGTTCACCACCACTGTCAGAAGGAACTTAGCACAGATGCCTACAGAAATGTCAGTTCTTGGAAAACACAGCCAGGTAGCCCTGTCACACTTTCTTTGAAGGAGCATAAATGTGCATAACTATTTGGAAAAGCAATATAAACCAAGAAGCATAGAAGTATTTATATCCTTGACCCAGAAGTCATAAGGAAATAATGGCATAGTTACTGTAGTATTAGATAAAATCTAAAATGCCCAGTGGAAAGATTATATGAATCACAGCACATCTATAAAATGGAATATTATGCAATCAATACTGGGTGACATACTTTTGAACAACACAGAACAACGCCTGTAGACTAAGAGGAAAAACGAAGTATAAATTAAGAATTAATAAAACTACATAAAATGGACAAGTAGCAGTCTGACAAGAAATATGAAAAAATATTAGGTGAAGCTCTCTCACATGGTGATAAAATTATTTGCAACTTTTCTTGTATTTTTCTGTATTGCCTAAATTTTCCATAATGAGCAGGTACTACTGATACAAGTGGGAAAAAAAAGCTCAAAACATATTCAACTAGGCAAGCATTAAAGAGGAGCACATATTTTAAAATAGCTTTATTATTTGTTACTTCTAGGAATTGTAATGTGCTTCTTAACCAATAATGGGATGAGAATACAAACCAGTCATTTATCAGACAGAAGCATCAGACTCTTATAAAGCAAAGAAATTCTTAAATTTTCTAGTTTCACCAATCTATGTAGATGTGTAGCAGAAAACATGGTGAATCTGGCTGAACCATCAATCACCTGTCAAAATGACAATTTCAAATTTTACAACATATGGACCCCAGGCCAATTAATCTAATAAAGGTAGGGCTCTAGTTGAAATGGGCTACTGCTTTACATTTATTCAGATAACAAGATCTGGGAAATAAATCATTGATGTTTCATAGAAATGGAGAAAAAAGTTGCAGAAAAATATTTACTAAAAAAACACTCCAACCTTTAAGCACTTGTTTTCAATCAAGTGAAGGTAACAGAGGCCTGAGAAATAAATTCTTTGTAGAAACTAACTTTACTTAAAAGTACAAACATAACTTAAAGAAAAAAAAATGACAAGTTGGTTACTAAACTTTAGAGTGTCCAGAACTGGTCTGAAGGCGTACCAAAGTCAGACATAATTTCTGTTCAGTGCCACTTCACCTACAATGCAACATCTTTTTCTTGAACTCTTTCCTAAGGGAAATGTGTTCTAGGTCGCGGGTCAGAGGTCTACTGAATGGTACTGGCTATCCCTTAATCCATGCTTTGTATTCTCATACCTTTCCCGGAATACATGATCAGAAATGGGATTCCTCACAACTGCTTCATTTGGCCTTTAAAGTTACCCCAGGTGCCAAGTATTTATGCCTTCTGGACACAAGCAGAAACAAAATCCTTAAGTAGCACACTTAAGAGGACAGAAAGCTAGCCGTTATAGGCAGACCTTAGGAGCGAAGGTATATTCAGCACCAATAACACTGCCAGGACTTAACAAAGCAAGAAAAGCCCTTCATATTTCTAAGTGAAGAAAGGTTAAAATACAGGCTAAGTGTCTATAAAATTAGCAACTGTGGTTCTTTCCCTTAAACAACACAATCAAATAAGTGAATAACATCTAAGAAAGAGCTAAGATGATCCCTTTGTCCCACAGTGCTTGATTAAGCAGAAATCTGGGCTAGTAAAATACACTGCTAAAAAAATCAGGATCTTTGTAAAAATACCGAATAAAAGATGACTTAAAAATCATGTTGCCAGGGCCAAGCTATAAAGAAACAGTACTCATCTTCAAAGATATGTACAGAAGGCAAGCCCCAACCTTCAACATTAAAAACGTGGTAGTGTTCTTAGTGGCAGTCATGTGATATAAAATTTTATATGTAATCGCAGTGTAAAGCACCAAAAATGAACACTACAACTATGAACATGAAATAATGACAGGCAAATCACAACTACAAAACCACAGAAGTATCAGCTGTAAGAAAGAAGCAAATAAATCAATTTCTATCTATGTCTTCATTTACTTTGTAAAGTGTCGTTGGTAAAACTGGGGGGAAGTCTCTGAAAATTTAAAGTTTAACAAAATGACATAAAATACACATTATTTATTAACAAATTATAACACACAGATCAGGTTACTTTTTCTGATTACAGAGTTAACAAATTGCACTGGTATTTAAGAGTGGCAATGTAAAACCCTATCAGAAAGAAGTTCTCTGGATAAAACTCTAACCTGAACTGGAATCTAATGACTAAGAAGATAAAACTGGCAACTATGGTACAACTACTGCTGTTAAGACATGGTTGGTTTGGTGTTTCCCCAACCTTAACAACAGGAGCCTTCCCAAAGGAGCACTACATAAAAAAGGGGATGAGGGAGCCAAGAAAGGATGATGTAGAAAACTACATATAAAATCGGCAGTAAAAGGGCACACAAAGGTCATAAAAACTTGAGAAAACTAAAAAAAAAAAAAAAAAAAAAAAGCAAGGGAAAGTCAGCTCCCCGAAGTTGCACCAATGCTGAAGTAATGTGTTCCTGTTAAAACTGGAAATGCAGAGTCCTCATCTGAGCAGTTCTGTTTGAGAAATCAAAATAGCTATTAAAAGAATGGTTTTGTTTTAAAGTGGATAAAGCTAGAGAGGGAAAGCTAAACATCAGAAAAGTGCTACATCCTTGAGAACACAAAATAATTTAGGAAGCCGAATAAATTACAAAACCTGGGTTAGAAATGTCTATGAGTAAAATTCAGCTGAGTGACTTAAACTTCAAACACAGCAGGAGTGTGGCTTCCAAGGTGCACCCAATATAAGCCAACGGAGTGTGGAGTGTTTCAGAGCAGGGTGGTGAGACACGAAGCAGGCTTCTGGCCCCGCCCTAAACCTCTTTCACTTCAATTCAACCATAGCTCATTTTGTGGTTTCATGAAATATTTCCCTTTCTAAAGAAAAGGCAATCAGATGCTGTCCCCTACCCCTTACTGTTGTCTTTTCCTTAAGCTTATTATCACTGCTAAGATGAAAAATATATTGGTAAGAAATAGGATCAGAGATTTAAAATACAATTTCCATGTCAGTGCCACTAGAATGTGAAGTTTTGACAAAGATTTGCATACTATTCTACAAAATAAATGAGCAGATTAAGCTTTTTGAAAGAAAGTAAATTTTGTTATTCTCAACTCCCATAAAATAAAACTCATGCTCTAGCCACTTATAAAACTTCATTACTTCAACATAACAGGAGAGAACTCTGGGGAAAGAACTCATTCAGCAAACAGTTCTGCTGCTGCCTTCCAACTACCAATAGCAATCTTGGACATTGTGAACAATTCTAACAATTTTTCTAGCCACACCTTACCTCAAAAACATTTCACTCAAAGGCTGGATATAATTTTTTTCATAAGAAGACAAGCCTCAATTTTATAGCAAACTTTAGAATAAGAATGTACAGTTACCAAAATAACATACTATGTCAGGACAGAATCTGTACAGTGCTCTTAAACATAATCACTAGAAGAGACCAGCCAAATCCCAGAATTTCACTTTGCAATTATTAGCATCAACAGTGTCAAAGTGTAAATGACAACTAGAAAAATGCACAGCACAGAGATGATCTTTCTTTGATGAGATCATGAAAAAAAAGTAGAATCCAACCTCTGGCCACTTATTGAAACTTCATTACTTCAACAAAATAGAACAAATCTCTGTGGAAAGGACTCATTCTGCAAATAAGATGTCTATCTTTTTTTTCCCCTCACATCAAACAAATTTGTCTATGTACAATCAGTGATTACATCTCTCTTAATTAGAAAAGTTAAATATTTACACAATTTTTATTGCTGTTTATTATGACAAAAAATTTTAAAGGGTTTATAGAATTTTCAACATTGTATGAAACTGAAATCCACCACAAGACACTGTTTATAGCTGAATGTGTCTGATGCTCAGCGCACGCCATGGGTACAAAGTCTCTGCATGTCACTTGGTTCTTGCTCCAGTCATTTATGTTCATCTCTCCAAAAGTAAAAGAATCCAGTTGATGCTTCAATAAATATCAAATTGCTGACAACAACAAAAATATTTCCATGGATCAGAGACCCATGAAAGAGCAATTCTGATGAATGATTCGCAGAATCAAGGGAGTCCTTCTTTAGTCCAAGGAGATGATATCAGGAATGTTATTTCCACTGCTGGTTATGACCCCTGTCTCACTTCTGCTGCTGGATGAACTAACATGAGTACTGCTTTCATGGGGGCTGGTGGTGGTGACAGACGTACTGCTTGCTGTTAAGGGTGAGGTCATACTATCCAAAAACATAGGAGGACAGTACTGCTTGAAACAAACAATGATGCCGATGAGGAAGAGGCTACACTGATTTTAGATAAAGAGACTAGAAACTGTTAGATACGCACAAGTAACAGCCACACATTTAAATCCTTCTGAGACTTAAAATCATCTAAAAACTTCACATCCTTGGATGGAAGATGGCAGGGATTTTGCTATTTTACATTCTTTAGTGAATGCACGTTCTTGATTCTCCCAAAATATGCTGGGTATGTGTGTTGACCAGACACAGGGGTAAAGTACAAGTAATGTCAACATAGCTCAATTCATTCCATATGAAATAATTGGTCTACAACTGTGACTCACAATCTTAAAACTAACTTACTCACTAAGTGTGTTCAGGGATTAAAGTTACATTATAAAAGGTTAATAAGTACTTATTTTTCATGATATGTAAAACTGCCAATACCAAATTCATCAATATCTTAAAATTTAGTATCAAACAAACCTTATGAATAACATTAAAAGTGACTAGCTTTATGATGGCATTGGACTCCTTTGTACATACACATGTAACAGTGCCTGAGTAATTAAAATGTCAGGATTCATTCTAAAATGAAGACACATGGTAGTTAACTACTAAGGGATGATCAGACAGGAATCAGGAATCCATCAGAGTATTACAAAACTTTAGAATAATTTTTTTTTGAGACAGGGTCTCACTCCATAGTCCAGGCTGGTTCCCAGCTCACAATGGAGCCCAGACTGGTCTTGGACTCAGGATAATCCTCCTGCCTCAGTGTCCCAAGTGCTGGGATTACAGGTGTGCACCACCATGCCCAGCTTACGGTAGTATTGGTGAATTGAACTTGGGTACTTAGTGCTTGCCCAAATCTTTGGAGTAATTCTTAAAAGATATCTAATCTCCCCTGTGATGCTTGTTTAATATTCCTCTCCAATGTTTATTTCAAGTCTTGCTATACAGCTTGCTAAATATCACTACAGAATATTTCACAAAAGAAACTGCACTGACTTTAACAAAATAAGTGGTGTTTAATAATACAACTGCAAGAGATGTCTTAAGTTTGTCTTTGGCTAGATTGTATGAAAGATCAGTAAGGATATCTCATTAATAATATCCATCCTATGTAAAACTTTGCTTATCCTTACAGGCACTGAATAACTGAAGAGTATTTCAGAACTGAAGTTGTTTAGACGTAACTCTCAAGGACCATAAAATAGTAACAGCCACCTGAAGTTTAAGCTGTCAGTCACAGGAAGAGCAACAGCTAAAATTCAGGCTTCAACAGAGTTTTAATGATTCAATGTTTTGTATAGATAATTTGGTTCATTAATAAAATGAATGCCATGGAGACTCAAGGGACATAATGGAGGTAAAAGGTAGAGGTCTTAAAAGGGACTGTTAACATAAAACCGTTATTTCTTAAGCCTAAGAAGCCACTGTGTAGAAAAACAGGTGCATTTATTTACTACAGCATCTACTGATGTAACCAGGTCAACTCAGGATGACACGAAAACTGCTCAGTCTGGACATTACCATGGCCCAATCCCGTGAGGCTCGTGTGAGCAGACACAGAAGGCTCCTGCTCCCCACGGTTCTCCCTCTATCCCTCTCTGTGTGCCACGTAAGCACTCAGAGTCTCCCTGCTTCGTGCTTCCTCACCCCCTTCCTTTCTCTATCCTGCCTCTGCTCTAAGCTGCCAGTGGGATCCATGTTACAGGACAGTTTTCAAGCTGGGACTCTGGGATTCGAACGGCATTTCTTTGACAGAGAAAACTGATGTTCTAACGTAAAACTGCAGTATCCCCAAAGTTTGAGCTGTCTATCAAACAAGGATAATTAGCTAGTCAGTCAACTACCAATTTTCAATATATACAGTTCTTATGTATAAAATTTTACCTATAAAATTTGAACTTTCAGATACTTAGCACTGCTTCCATTCATTCTAATCATTTCAAACATTTGCAAAAAAACCCAACTGATTGGTTCTATAAACATAATTTAAAATTTGGGTATTAAGGACAAATTTAATAACTTTATTTCTTCCAAACAAAACTGTGAAATATTATATGGTACTTCCTTTTCAACAGTGTAAGTAACTGAGAGTTGACTGTCCTGATTTTATGCAACTGGTCATTTTTATTTTCATTTTCTCCAGGTCCTATGCATTTTTAGTTATTAACAGTATGACGACATGACCAACAACAATTACAAATTAGTTGCTTAAATTCAGGATACATACCTGGGGATCAACTGGAATAAGGGAAAGAAAATCCAAACCTAAAACAAAAATGTTTTGTTAATATTTGTTTCATATTTTGGGGACTAGAATTATTTCCCCAAATCATACTGTATTCACTAAAAATTACTAAGTATTTGGGTGCTTCCTAGTGTGCTATAGGGAAGTGACATTTAATGTGTCTAAGACTCACCAATGAAAATAATCAACTGGAAAAACCATCTCTCAGAACTCAAAAATTTCCACAGAAGTCGATTAGTCAAAGCAAATGTTTTTCCTGTCACTTAACAGAGTAAGAAGCAATACAAAAATCAGATAATGATCTTTCAATCATTAAAAAAATACTTAAGTCTCTTAAGGTACTTCACATTTATTTTTCAGAAATATACCACGTTAATGGTCACCTAAAATATCACCTCTTAATCTCTTAAACAGATACAGATTTCATGGATAGCTGTCTATAGCTCTGCTCCCCCAGAGTAACTCAGTCCAATGCTGCGCACTAATCAAATGCTTGGTAATTGCTGCATACCAGCAAGTTCAAGTTAAGAAAAATTTACTAGGTTATTAGCTAATATAGTTTTCTAAACCAAAGAAGTGGGATTCTCCAGTTATATATTAGAAGCAGGACTACAGAAAAGGCTGTCCAAATAATCCAATTTTGAAGTGCTAAGATAACAGTAACAGTAAAAAAAAAAAAATCAGGTTTGAAAAATCCAGTAATAAACTCTGAAGTCAGCTCCTGTTGACCTCTTTATCTGAGTCAATTCTTGATTATTTTAAAACATTAAAAAGAAATTACATATTAGGTAGGGTCATCAAGACAGGTATCTACTCCATTCCATGAACTGTTACGTGTTAGTATTTGCCATCACACCAAATGCAACACAGACTGAAAGTCTGATATTATATTACTGCTCAAAACAGAGATGTAAGGAAATATTTAATAACCACTAGGATGAACTTTAACTCAAAAAATTTCAAGTATATTCATTCTCTTATAATCTTTAAGGGAGAGTATTTTAAATGCTTATCAAGTGAACGACCTCCCGTATCAATTAAGTGAAAGAAAATAATTCTAAATGATCCTTTAAAAGTTGTTGTATTTTTCATTTCATATACCCATCACTAGCTATCCCACAGAACATTTTAAAACAATAATGGAAAAGGAAAATCACAACAAACTTTTCCAAGGGCTTCCCCGTTAAAACTGATAACCAGGAAGTGAGGTATCTTTAAATAAACAGTGTGCCTTTCTTCCATTAATGATAATGTTCAGTTAACCCTACCTATGGTCCTGCTGAGTAGTATATAAAAATTTGTCTAGCTTTATATACTTTCTAGGAATAGTAGTTAACAGTCAAAAAACATTTCCATTATAGACTAAGCCATAAGAAATTCATTAGGAGGCTAATTAGTGTAATTTTACTAATTTTGATTCACACAATTGTAATCTTTTTCATTTTTAAAATGGCTTCTACTTTTTAATAGTTTTAGTTTCATATTCTTATCACATCTGATATTTTAGTAACTCAAAAAAGATTTTTATAAAAATATTGATATCTGATAGCATAATGGCATATTGTGTACTGAAAACAAATCAAGACAAAACACTCATTTTGTAAATGTTCAATAGTTCCCATTCAATAATTTCAATCTGAGTAAGTATACAAAGCTTTAAACTATTCTTGAAGCTCTATTGTTTGAGGATATCCTCTGAGGTTCAAGGACTCTACCTATCTTAATTTCAGTATCCATCTCTTTAAGCATCACTATATCATTAATTTTCATTGATGGTCTCATGTGTGCTAGCAAATAGTCTTTTAGAAAAGACATAGGCAATTTACTTAATCTGTATCTTTTCACAATGCACCCATAAATAACTGAAACAGTGACTTACACAATGCCATAATAAAATTCCCAGACATTTTTCTAAAATTTTGGTTGAAAACAGATCGTCATCTGAGCATTACACAAGTATTGTTAATACAAGTCCATTAAGGATTTAATGTGAATATTTCTCAATGAAACCACTTTGCCTCAAGCACTTAACAGTGAAATCTGATATAGTATTTCAGATGTTATTCTTCTTTTAAACTAAACAATCATGGCATTTTTACATTTTTACTCAGTTAAAACTCATAAAATAAAGCAAACAGTAATTAGAATTTCACTGCTTTTTTTGTAAGTTTAGCAAAATGCTATTTCCTAATTTCACTGTTTCATTTATAACATATCATACTGATACATATTTTGTCTCCTAAATTTTCATGTTTGAAAATCTTATTATTTCCAACTAAATGAATAATGTTAAAAATTCTAACACGTTCTAGCAGTTTTTAACACTGATGAAACTGTAATTTTTGAATTTTAAATACTTAAGTGAAGCTATTTAATTTTCCCTCATTGATAACACATTTTTCCTTACTTGACCCATAAACTTTCACAAACATGATTTGCCACATGATTAAATATCCAATGGCTTAGCACTTTCAAATTATTAATGATACAACTTTGAGCACCATTCGCACCTGACAATATTGTACTAGCAATAGTAAGGCAGTCATAATTTTTCTTGAATAAGCAAACTGTTTTCCACTCCATAAATACAAATTATTTATTTTATTTTGTATTCACTGTTGCACAGTATCAGAAGATGGTCCAAGTTGCAGTTCATTATTAATATCATTTCTTCTTTGTTCTCCTGCAGATTCAGAAGATTCATATTTATGATGTTTAAAAAGAATGTTAAGAAATGTATTACAACTTTGTCATCTCTCCATTCTTGGTATTCTATAATTATTAAATCTATCAATACCAAGCTGTACAGTATGACTTATAGAAAAATTGTGCACAAAAATGAAAACAAAGTACTAATTATAAAATAATATATTAACAATAAACCAAAGTAAAAACTAAACTCTTTATATGTAATAACTGCTACAAAATTCATACTTCACATTAAACTAGCAATTCCTCTAAAGGTTAACTGAGCCTATTATATTTAGTTTTTCAACAAGTAAGAAAACTTTTAAGCATCTTAACCATCAGATATTGGTTTATATTGACTAAATATTGGCCATAAATATTACTTCCTCAAAACTGGTATGAAATACATTTTACCAAATACATGATTCAGACTTACTTTATGACATTCTTTTCAAATCAGCGTATTTTTTAAAAGTCTTAAAAATCATTTACTAAAGCTCAAGTTTTGAAATAATATAAATTCTCTCCAATTAAGAAAATTCAGACTTGTGTAATTTGAAAACTAGGAGGTCAAATGATTTGCAACTTATGTTTGTGATACTACTAAATGGCCAGTGACACTTTAATAAAAGCATTGTGCATTACCTTTTTCAGGATTAATTATTAATTCAAGGTCTTAAGTAAACAAAGAAATGCTTACTTATAAACTAACAATGATACCTGGACACTAGCTGATGTTAAAGCAATACATGACTATAAGAAATTAACAACTTACGAGCTTCTGCCTCTGTCATGGAATACTGAACTCTTACCAGTAATACCCTTTACATATAACAATTATTTCAAGTGCTGAAATTATATTAGGCTAGTTAACAGAGCTATCAATTGAGGCAATTAACATAAACTTTGCTAAAACAGGGAATATAACTATAGATCAAATAAACTTCACAAATCAAGAACATCAGTAACAAAAGAAGGGAAGGACATGCCACTAAAAGAGCATTCAGAGAAAATACGTCTGAATATAACAGACACTGGTTCTAACTTGCTCCAACTGGATCAATACAAATACATAAAAAACAATGGCTACAGAGAAAGGAAAGAGGAGTAAGAGCAGGAAAGTTTCATAACATAGATGTGGTTACGTTCTCATACTAAGATAACTCAAACACCTTTGAATTCTTTAAATGTACAGTGATTACATATGTAAAAATATTCCTCTCAAATATAAGGCAAGCTGTGCTCTAGAAAAACATTTAAGAGACTCTACCCTTTTAGAGAATAAAAACTCACAGGAGGCAATTTGTTATTGGGCAGGATCAACCCCATACCCCATCTATATACTCTTAAGACCTGACGGGCTACTAAGAAGGAATGTAATACCAAGAATATGAAAAAGTACTCTCTCTAACACACACATCTCTTAGAATAAAAAAATTTTGAAAGTCTGAGTACAAACTCTCTATAAGGGAGAATATACTCTATAAGATTTTACTATTATTATTCAATATTTCCTATCATCAACAACCTATAGATTACTCAGTAGTCAAAATGAGTCCACTGGTTAAGATTAAAAATACACAGTAAAATTTGATTAACATAAAGAAAGCAAGAATTTTCCACATACCTGGCAAATCTGATGACATGCTTGATACTGGCGTGTGGTGGAATGGTACTGAGTAGTCTGTTAATGGAGGCGGAATAGCAGCAGGATCAACCGAAGTCACACTGGGCACCCTTACAGAAGATGGCTGATACATGAGAACCCTGTTTTAAATAGCACGGGAAATTACAAACAATCTAGCTATTAGTTCACAGGAGAGAAAAGCTGTACCACTGGGTATTCTTAGATGCACATGCACTAAGTCTCAGCACAGCAGCTACTCATTCTATTTTCTTTCTTAACAATCTTCAGTTTAACACAAATGTATCTTGGCTCCCAACATAACAGCTAATGACTTAAGAACAAGCTGACATCAAAACATAATGTACAGTAGTAACACTTCCACCCACAAACAGAAATACTTTACATATGCCTTTATTAATACACCTGTAACATATATGTGAATACTGTAATTTATCTACAAAGAAATATAAAAGAGAAGTCTCCTGAGATTCTACTGAAATCAGGACACCTTCCAGATGAAGTTATTCACAGCAACTCAGCCACAACTTTTAAAATTCTAACTTGAATTTTATTAATTAACTGAAATCTGAGAGTGATCTGAGTAAAAATGGTCAATCCTAAAGCTAGCTGGCCCAATGGCAGTAGAGTTCAATTAGAAATTAGGATAAGAGGACCAATATTCAAAATTTAAGATATAATACCCAGAAATAAAAACACTGTGCACCATGAGAGTATCTAATCTTATACACAAGGATTTATGGTTTTAAAGCTGACATTCATTTTATTAAAAATACAAACTAAATACACAGTTTATAATTTAGTAGTATATAAAAATATCTATGCTATATAACTAAAACTTTGTAATTACAAAAAGCAGTACAAAATTTAAACATTTTTGGAAAGATTCAGGCTTCAAGAGTGCTGACTTTGCACTTTCTACATAAGCTGTACTTTTTCTTAGCCCAGTGTAAACAACTCAAACTTCAAACACACAAAAAAAAATCTCAAATATATACAAAGAGATTAGTGAGAACCTGTGGGTATAGCACAGTGGTTAGAGTGCCTGTCTAGCAAGCACAAGGCTCTGGGTTTGATCCCCCGGCACTACATTAAGCCTGAAGTGAAGGGACAAGCCTGTCACTTGGGAGGCTGGGGCAGGAACACTGCTATGAGAGTTCAAGGGTAGCCTGGGTTACAAAGTAAATTCAGAGTCGGTCTTAACTACACAGTGAGACCCTGTTTCAAAAACAACCTAAGGAACTTTACTGAACCTGTGCCTGATAATGGCTATCTAACCAACACGTAATAAGGTACAGAAAGATGACAAAACACAAAGATTAGCATACCAAAGCACCGCTAATAAACTACTGTAAACCTACTGGAAAGGACAGTTGTAAGATGAAGTACAACTTTTTTAGAAACAAGTAGGGCCATGGTGACAAAAGTTAAAATGAGACAGCACCTTAGGACCTCTAGGAATTTGTTTCCTTGGCTAAAACACTTCCTGTTATCACTCAGATTATTAAATACTGATAGTAAAAGATGATGATATAGCTACATGACATTCTTCATACTCCAAATGATAAATTATTTCCTAAGCTTTGACTTATATGTTGAATCACATAAATAATCAGGACCCTTTTTAGACAATGGTGTATTAAAATTAGTTTGTGTTATGGCATGCATAAGGACTCTGTTGAGCCTTTATTCTATACTATTTGTCAAAAATACACATACTAGAAATGTGGAAAACAAAGTCACCTTTAGAGTGTATGATGGTTGGCACTGGCAACTATGTTTTTCTCCCAAAAGTGAATAAATAACATAGGCCAGAGTTCAAAATCTTAGACTTAAAACTGATCAATAATCCTAACAAGCTTGATACTTCATAACATTTTCTAGAGGGAAATGAAGGTAGAGGAAGTCATCTTCCAGATATCCATTTGACTAGGTTAAAACTGAGGCTGTCTGAGGTTGTTTGGACTTCAGTGGTACCTAAAGTAGGATGCAGACATTATTAGAAAAGGCATAATCTATATGAATAAATAGGGAAATCAGGATGAAATGTTTTCTCCAAAATCTCACTGCTTTCCAAAAGTTTGAAGCATAGTGGCTGTCTATGGAAATGAAAGGCAAAGAACAAGAAATCACCTAAAATGTTTTTAATTGACAGAAGTCATCCCCTTCCCTTCAACAGGAAAAAAATTAGAAAAAAAAAAGAGACAAAAAAAGAAGGGACGAGGCAAAGAGTTACCTGGCTTATCTTACTGTTGGGAGGAAGCCAAAATGTGGCTCTAATTATTCCAGCTGCCTCGCAGTACTAAAATCTTACCTTTTTCAAAATGTAAAAAGCTAAGTTTTGGTTTTTTTTTTTTTTTTCTGAAACAGTACCTCACAATGTAGTCCAGTGGTCTTGAATGGTACTGCCTAAACTGGCTTCAAACTCATGATTCTCCTACCTGTTTCACCACTGCTGAGATCCTACTTAAAAGTATATTCAATCTATTACCTTCTCTCTATCACTGAACAAAGTCAAGAGGATTTCAAGGGCACAGAAGTACAGCCCAGAGGCAGAAATCATGCTTAGCATGTAATAAGGCCCCGAGTTTAACGCCTCCAGCATCTGACTCTAGAAGAATTCCAGGTTTATGAGTAAAAGACAATGTCTATTCTCTTCTCACTCCTTCTTCTCTTAATGTATGGTGATAACACTTCCACCCACGAACGGAAATACTTTAATATCAGGTACTTCTCTATGTTTTTTGTCCTCATACCATAATTGCTTATATTCCATTATTTTCTATAGTTCTTGGAAGCCAAGAACCAGATATGTTTCCACATATGCTACATCTTACCTACTACAGTAATGTGTATTATAGATATATTATATGAGTCTAGAGATAAATCATTTCATAAAATTATTGATACTGCCAATGAACAAGCAAAATTAATACTTTTGTCAAACTGAGCCTCTATTTCTATTCAGATGACACTTCAACTGGAAATTTTTTTTCATCTTTACCCCAAACTGACCCTTTAACTTAGAAAAGATCGTAAGAAATAACTATCAAACTCCCTTTCTTTCTGTCCTTCTGACTTACAAAAAGGACTCAAGTCAATGACCCTGCACAACAATCGTAACAATACCTAACTACAACATACGTCCTGTTAACATAATATGAAACTTTAAATGATTAAATAATATTTGTTTTTCCCATAACCAAATGTTGACTGTAAAAACAAGAAAATTCCAGAATCAAACGGAGGTACAAATTAATACATCAATATCTAATACCTCACCAAACACCTGAAAATATCTTAGTAGTTTACTAATTCCTATTACCTAAACTGTGTAACCACTAATGAAAATCAAACTTTATATAGAATGGCTGAAAGGAGTTGTTAGGATTACCAAATTATATTCTGGAGCAGACTATTTTTTTATCAGACTCTTCACAAGGAGGACAACATTCAAAGACATGATTTCAAAACCTATCCAAAGTATAGGCAGATTTATAAATAATAACAGGTTACTTGAAAAAGTATAAATGGTTGTACCTGGTAGAATTATTAGTGTAAAAGTATAATATGAAACACTGATAAAAATTGTCTTTTAAAATGAGTCTTCATAAAACTGTCAATTATATATAGACATATGTAAACACATGTTAAGTACACATGTTTAACATTTTATAATTTTATAGCACAAAAGTAAATTATTAGAATACCACTAACAAACAATAGCATTCTAAATCATTTTGTATCATCAGAGCATTACATGGAATTCATATTAGACCAGATGTAAATGTCTGAAAAGGAGCTCACAATTTCTATCTATATACACTGTGTGCTCCCACTTTGTTACCATAAAAGCATGTAAGAATCAAATTTGCTACTAATTGCTAATGATTGGGAGAAAACAGAGGAATGCACTGGGGATTAAACTTGGGGCTTTACAAGTTAGGCAAATGCTCTACAATCCTGCCCCAATCTCTTAATGATTCTAATTTCAGACATCTATACTTGTTCTTAATCTTTGTTTTCAGTCTTTAGAATACCTCCTTATTAACAGCGAACCAATTATCCAATTTTCAAGGAATGGGATAAGAGTATAAAATATATAATCATCTTTTACTGCAGAAAATCAGAAGCTGCCTAAATGCTTTAGATGATACCAGTTTTATACTCCACTAGGTAACTAGAAAAGGAGCTAGAACTGCTATCAAAATGGTAACAGCACTCCTCTTTGAATGACAGGTCTGTGTTCACTCCCTAGTGCTCTAAATTATTTTTACTAAGGCAATGCACTTGTTAAAAACAAGTGTTCATATACTTTCTGGACTCTAAGTTAAAATCTTCCTAATTTCTCACTCTATTCTTTCTTATTTGCTTAATATCAATGAAAACGTTCTAAGATAGATTTACCCAGCAAAAGAAAATCATAAACATTCTAGATGCTGAGACACGAGAGAAGTTATGAAAATGATAGGAAATACCTAAGAATAACAGATGATATAACCTATAACCATAGCATAAGTCTCCACTACAACATCTTAACAGGTGGCATCCACACTGCCTAACACAGTACCAGTATTTACAAAGCTGTAATAGAAGATTTTTTCCATGTATCATCCTACCACTGGACCTAACTCTGCTTACTATTATAAAACTCTAGCTAGTGAATTGCTCTCTTTTAAAAACTACAGGGCAGATGTGACATATTACTGTGTTGGCTTAAAGCTTCAATCCTGAAACCTACTCATCTCTCATGAGACAGTTTTCACTACTCGCCCACCTTCCTGTTCTCCTCTTACTATTACTTAATGTACTTTCAGTGATCAGCACTGACTAAAATCCTCTTTTAAAAAAGCCACAGAGGGCTGGAGGAATGGCTCAGTGCTTAAAGCGCTTGAGCAAGCGCTAAGCCAAGCGCTAAGTACCCGAGTTCGATTCCCCAGCACCACATAAGCTGGGAGTGGTGGCGCATGCCTGTAATCATAGCACTCGGGAGGCTGAGACAGGATTGCCATGAGTTCAAGTCTAGCCTGGGCTCTGAAGTGAATTCAGGACCAGCCTGGACCACAGAGTGAGACACTGTCTCAAAAAAAAAAAAAAAAAAAGCCAGAGAACGTAAAATGGAACAAAAGGGGCACATGTGTCCTGGACACTATACTCCTTTTATTTATGTTGTTTAAAAACAAGCTTAAGCAGTGAACTCTTTAAGCTACCAAGTGAATTCTCATGGCTTAAAGAGTTTCTATCAGGAAAAGTACTTATTCAACAACATTTAAGCACCTATTAAGACAACTAACTGTCAACAGGACAAAATCTATTTCATCAATTATTTTCTAATATTAAAGCACTCCTAGGATAAACTATTGGTCACAGAGGATGTCATTTTAATATATAACTACACGGCTTCCAAAGACTGAGTTCAAAAGTCTTATTTATATTTTTTACATGAGTCTTTCTTCTGCAAGGGAACTACATGTAATCTAGTTTGGGTATTAAAGGTTATGTTTACTTCATGGAAAGAGCTGAGATTTATACACATCTTTTAAATCAAAACATTGATAGGGTGTTGATTTAATCACAAATTTCCACCTTACACTTGGCAAGTGTTAGTTTTTGCTTTCATCCTAGATTGGGCTCTTAATAATGCCTGTGGTAGCTATGCCCAGGTATAAATTATCCTTATTCCTTCACATCCTGTGGTCATTCCAGTTTTTGTCACCCAATATATGTCCCACTCTTCCAATGTTGTGTCCCTATCCAAGTACTGATTAAAATGTGGTACATGGGAACATGACTTTTTTGGAGTGTTGGAAATAGTCTAAAACTGAACTAGATGTTGACTGTACAACTCAATGCAAAAACAGCCACTGAAGAAAAATAAGTGGCCTAAAAAGCCAGAGATGACAGAATACATCTAAGTGTGAAGAATACGCTACAGGGCTGTCATGAAATTTCCCATTATGTGTGACGTGAGTTTCCAAACCTGCCTGTTAGAAGAAACTGTCATTAAACATTCAGACTTGCCTTTTCCTCCAAGTTGGAGTGGCTTCTGCAAGATGAGTCACATAGAGTACACGCAGAATTCACCAGCTTACCCATATTTTGCACCACAGAAGGTGAAAAGGGAAGCAAATCAATTTTCACTAAGTAACCACCCGGTCTGACACAGAGGTTAGATTTTTTTCATTGCCTTATTTAAACCTGCTTAAATCCTGTGAGGTAGGCATATTTTACTTCATTTTACAAAACGGAAAAAGAGAGCTCAAGCAAGTTGAAAGATTTCAGTCAGGATCACAGAGCAAGAAATTAAGTCCTAGAATTGGAATCTTCTTAGAAGAGCTCCAGTTTTGTATTCTGTCATACCAGGATTCCTGTGAGTCTGAGACGCCAAATTTCAGAAATTAATTAAAGGTATCACATATGAAATAAATATCTCAAATTCTAACTTTGCAGAAATGAGCATTTTCTTCACTAATATGCTTATGTGAAAATACCTCAACTGAGTAAAAGCAAATTAAAAAATGCTGTCTATAAAGCTTTGCAAAGAGACATTTCCAAATCTATCTCAAGGACAGTTAGCTGAACATGTAATAAATAATACTGAACTATAAATTAACAAACC
This sequence comes from Ctenodactylus gundi, assembly GCA_004027205.1. Lineage (NCBI taxonomy): Eukaryota > Metazoa > Chordata > Mammalia > Rodentia > Ctenodactylidae > Ctenodactylus > Ctenodactylus gundi. The sequence goes on from PVKB01004601.1 coordinate 19,511, forward strand.
CTTTGGTTGGGCTGCTTTGTGTTTCTGACATAAAGATGCATTTCCTTTTGGCAGGAGGGTCGTCATCTTCATCAGAAGAGCTTTCTATTGTTAGGTCAATAACATCCACTTTCTTCTTGCTTACTTCATTGGCAACAGTCACTGAACAAGGCTTACTGAGGACACCTGAATCTAAATGTAAAGAAATAGAAAAGAGAAATGTCAAACTCAAGCCTTAACAGTCTTATTTACACAGTGTATCTATAGCAATACACAGTAAACAAGAAAGCTATGTTTAATGGGCAAGAACTACTAACTACAAATGGCTACAAAATGACTACTTACCCGGACAGACAGCATGAGCATTACTCTTTTCAGAGGTCAAAGCCTCCTTCAGGTAGCATGCTCTTAGCTCTCTCATTCCTGGGGCTGGGCTTATGCTGATCCTGCTGCAGCTCATGCTGCCTTGCCAGATTAGCAGTCATTTTACAGAGGCCTATGGAGTAGGGAACTCAGGCCACAGCACAGGAGTATACGGTTTCACCAAATGTATATTCTCACAAACGTGTGGCTTAGTTAAGTCAGAATTAGATACTTCCACTCTAGTGATTGTTCTCATAGGCAACATTCATGTGCAGATTCCTCACCATAGTCAGAACTTGACCTATTTTTACACTGACACACTTAAAAAAAAAAAAAAAAACACCCAAACTTGTCACTTAAGGTTTTGGATATTTATAGCTTTTCTGTGATAAATCTAAGCTAATTCTAATCATTCAAGTTCTTTCTGCCCACTAACACACACATCATAAGACATATACCATGTTAATTCACATTTTCATAAAAAAATTCTTACTTAAAATCTCTATTTAGTCAAAAATGAATGTTAGCTTCCAAAAAGGAGCAACAACTCAATTAAAGTAGTACGCATTTTTCACAGATGAGGAAGAATTTGGCCATTGCACCCTCTGACACAGCACCAATCACAAAAGAATAATTAATATTTGCATAAAACTCATTTTTTCTTCTCACTCCAAAAATCTATGACTTATTTTTGTTATTAGAATTTCAAACACAGCCAAAATGAAATTCAAAAATAATGACTAAGAAAAATCCAGCCTACCTCTGGATTTCAATTATTTAAACTGTCTTAGTTCCTCCAGCCAGCATGGACAGACATAAGAGAACTGAAAGACAAGTATACCGTCTAGGTGACGATCAAATTCCTTCCCAAAACAAAATGGAGAAAACAATCTGCTCATTCAACTAGCCTCTGTGTAGCCACAAAGTTTCATGTCCACTGATGGGAGGGTGGGATTTCTCTAACCACTCTTTCACCTTTGATTCTGCATACAGACACCCTCAAAACAATTCTGAAAAAGCATCCATATAATTGTCTAGCTTTACACTTTATAGGAGACATCTATTAAAATTACTTCAGATAACTGTCTCATTTATCTTGGGTATAAAAAATGCACCATGAAAAGGCTGGTATAAGCTTCAGTACATTCTTAAGGAAAAACATTACAAATATGACATGATCAATAGACAAAGCCAGAAAACAAAACTCCAAAAACAGTGGCCAAGATAATGTTCTACAAGCCGTAGCACTGTGTTCTCTCTTGCCATACCTTCTATTTTTGTACATGGTTGGCTGGATACTTTCATGGCTTCTTTCTTCGGTCTCATTGGACACCAAGAACCATCTTCTTGGAATTTGATCTCATCCACATCAGAACAGTCATTCAGAATTTCCATAAAAAGCCTGTAAATCAATTAAGTTAATGCATGTCATCAGTGGCTTTGTTCAAAGATGAAGTATGGCTATCTGATTTTATTTTTTCAACACTTCACATTTCATAAAAACCATTATTTGCGCTTCCTCTATGTATATGTAAATGGATGATTGGACTGACTATTCACTGCAATGCTGGAGATCGAACCCAGAGACTGTTCATACTACTAGACAAGGGCTCTGCCACTAAATCTTACGCCTAGCCAGGTTTTAGGTCCATCCTGGGCAATTCAAGAATTAAGTGACTTACTGAGGATCATCTTAAATATCAGTAACTAAAAACAAAAATCAAAACCGAGAGTTATTAAGAACTGGCAATTAAGAACAACTTTCAACACAGCACACAATTTCAGATTCGGGATTTTCAGGTTAAAACTGCTCAACTGTGAAGTATTCCAAGATTTCTAAACTCTGAAGCACATTTCAGATAAGAGATCGTCAACCCGTAGAGAGAGTCACTAATTACTGCTTAAAGACAAAACCAAGAATAATTAAATATGAACACCTGGACGTTTTATGCTATAGTACAATGTAAATCAGGCTATATTGAAGGAAGACACGGCCAACAGCCATTTACAAAGGAAATACAGAAGACACAGTCAATATCTATTAAAATATATAAGGCATAGCTGAGAGCTATTACAAGGAAGATACACTAAACGTGTGGCGGCACACACCCACAGTCCCAGCACTATGGAGACTGAAGCAAGAAGATGGTAAGTTTGAGCCCAGCCTGAACAATTTACCTAGACCCTGTATCAAAATAAGAAAAGGAGTTGGGGATGTATGGATAGCTCAGTGCAAAGACTGTTTAATCCTCAGTAGTATAAAACAAAGTAAAACAGATTTACTGAACTGGAGGGGTAGAACTCATGATAGCACTTGGGCTCAGCATTCACAAAGTCCCAGGTTGCATCACTAGCAAAAAAGAAAAAAGAAAAAGAGGAGGTGGAGAAAATATACTCACCCATCTAATATTAGGCTTTCATAGGCTGCTTTTTTGTCACATACAGGACAAATCCAGGTGGGCTTCTTCTCATTCATTTGTAAATACAGGGCAGCATCAAAACACTGCAGATGTGTACAAGTCACTGCACGGCATGGGATTGTCAGTCTCATTTTTCCTAACTACAGGACAAGGAACATAACATGGAAAATACTTTAAAAAGGAGAACGAAGACCCATAGAAAATAGACACAATCAACAGTCTGAAGAAGTCACACAAGGATATGACGAACAAAAAAAAAAAGGAAAGAAAATTCAAACCAGCTTTTATTCCCACCTACATAATAGTTTCTTTTTAATTCACTAACTGCCCTATGATTTTTGAAATTAGTTCACTTTTTCCAATTTCCCTAGTTAGAGAAATCATGTTATGGTCTTTAGCATATCCTTTCATAAATATTTCATATATAAATCAAGTTGATATACAATTCAGCAAAACTCTGATACTAAGACTTGCACAATATCCAGATTAGATCAGATTTTCCTGTATAACCTTTAAAACTTTTCCATATACGTCCTTTGCAAAGAGTATCTCCATTTATAACTACCTTTCTTATTCTGCTTGAAAGTATGTTTCTCCCACTTGATCCTAACCTCCACAGGACAGGATCCTTGTTAGCTCCCCACTGTAATCCTACTGTTCTAGCACCTACTAATTTACAGCATGTATTCAATATTTATAGACCAGGCAACAGAATATAAGAAGACTGGAAAACAGACAAAGAGATAATAAAGGTTTGCAAGAATTCACAGAATTATAACATTTTTAACTCTGCCCTGGTTGTGGATGTTATTTTTTGGTTCATTTGTATTTTAAGTTTTCTAACACAAATATTTGGGTATTTTTAAAATTTAAAAACAAACAATTTTGTCAAACGGACATGGCAGTTACTAATGCCTGTTTTTGTTTTTGGTGGTGGTACCCAGGCTTGAACACAGGACCTCAGTATGCTAAGTATATGCTCTATCACCAAGCTACATCCTCAACCCTTAACATTTACATAACTTATACCCATATGCAAAGCAGTATTGAGTAATTTCCATAAATACAAAATAAACTTATTTTCTGCATATTAGAAAGTGAATCCAAAGCCTTCATACTGAGGAATACCTCCAGTGTGTCCACCTCCCTTTTTCAAATGTTTGAGACAGTGTCTCGCTATCTCACTAAGTAGCCCAGTTTAGGCTCAAACTTCGATCCTCCAGCCTTAGCTTCCTAGAGTGTTAGGATTATAGGTGTACCGTAACATCCAGCTCCTATTTTATAAATAACAAAGTTAAAGCACGAAGAAGCGAGGCAAACTAACACAGCAAAGTTAGACAGGCACAGGCATTTGTTTTTTGTATCTGCTGCTTGTTTGCAGAATATACCCAAGAGCAAGTAAACATGCCCTTTACAACTGAACATTAGGGGTTTTCCACTGTACATAAATCTAACATGATATAGCAAGACCAGAGAAGCTGGATATAAATTTACATTTTTGAATATACTTCTTGTTACACATGACATATTTAAGGTATGTACCTCCTTCTGTACTATTACAGTGTGGCAATAACACCAACTTTTTGTATTTGTTTAATCAATGTGTTATCTCCAATAATATACTGTATTATATACTGATGTATCAATACATAGTGACATGCATCACATCCACACAGGTAAACACATAGACAAGATGGGATGAAAACAAGCTTTGCATTATCCACAGCCTCTGCGAGATCTTAAGAAGAAAAATCTTGGTGCTGTGATGTATGGAAATGGGGAAAAACACAAAACCTTATTTAATAATTAAAAATAGGAAAGAAAAACAGAGGCAGAGCTGAGAAGTATGTGAAGCAGCCAATCGTGGTGCACTAACTGCCTAACTTGGATTAGTGACTCAAGCAAGTAAGGAGTACAGTGTATCTCACCATTTAGGACAACAACAAAAAGTTAGAAAATAAAATCTGAGGCAGTTTCTCCTCTTACACTATGTGCTTCTGTATTTTTCATTCCTTCAGAGAAAACAGGTTATCTCTGGTTACATACATTAAGTATACTGGAAGCTCTTACAGAAATCTCATGTAAGCCTTATTACAACTTTCTGTCCAAGAAGAGTTTCCATCTCTACTTCTACTTTGAGATTAAGATGCAGAAGCTACAAAAGGCTAAAATAATTCACCTTAAAGACATAGCAGGGATGGTGGAGTTGTAACAAAAATCCAAAACGTACCTGACTATCTTAAGATGTGTCTCGCTTTGTAACATTACACATGCTACTTGCTAGCTTTTAGGTTTTCCTATTTTCTAAGTTTTCACTCCACTAAAAATAGATGCTGATTACCTATTTATAATCAATGAGATGATCTTTTTATCCAATCCTTTCAATTAAAGAAGAGTTTAGGTACATTTTCTAAAATCAAACTTTTTTTATATTCCTAAGACGCATCCCTTTGTTATTACCTGTTGTTTTAAATAGTGCTAGTACAAATTCTGGTTCATTTTATTTAAAAAATTTAAATTAATACAGGTAAATTTATTTTCTTACTTATTAGTCTGCAAACCCAAATAATTCTACTAAAATAGGCTGAGTAAGTTACACTAACTCATTGAATAATATACCTATAGTGATTAAACCAGATCTATATGTATTATAGACTTAAGACGCACAAAATACCAAGCCACAGTTTATATATAGTACAATTTTTCCAATACACATACATATGATTGCAAGCACAGAACTAAACCTAAAAAGATATTCGTAACACTACTGAAATACAGACCTTGGTAGTTTATATTTTTTAGTTGTTTCAGTTCTATTCATATACTTTATAATAAAATAGCCTATATAGTATGTAGTCTATAGTATCTATGTATGTATGCATGTGTATATTAATGCTCTAATTCAGACTATTGTGTTTTCTATAGACTACAAGTTCTCAAACATTTGGTTTCAGAATGCCTTAAACTCTTAAAATAATCTCAGTTTCTACATATATGCATGGATTATATTAATATTTACTGTATTAGAAATTAAGACAGATTTATAAAAGACAAAAGGACACAAGTACACATCCTTATCAGCTATCAGAGCAATGACACCATCACCTGCCAGATAACCGAATTACTGTATACTTACTAAGAATTGTATACTAATAGAGGTAAAGTGAAACTACGGCTAAGAGTACAATTTAGTAGTAAGATACATCCTAAGATTAAAAAAAGGCCCTGGGTTCAATCATCCACACACATACCAGGGAGGAGGGAAAGAGAAATTATACACTAATACTATAATGAATATTTTTCAGTTTGTGGACCTCTTCTTCTTAGGTGCCCCTAGATCATTTTTTAAATAGTATTATGGGATGAACCCAGGTCTTTCATAATGAGCTGCATTCTCAACTCCCAGAGTGCTGGAACTATAGGCATTCAGACATTTATCTCTGCATATTTCTGTTTTTTCTATGTCATTTTCATCTCTTATTGCCTTAAAATTTCTACAATATAAAGAAGTGACAACATTTAGAATTATAAAAGTTGCTGATTAAATCCTACTCTAGTTTTTTATAAGAATTAACAAGCATTCCCTAATTTAAGAAAGCATTTATTACTAAGTGGCAAACAGTGAGTACGGCACATTGGCATATTTCTGGAGAGTTTTTGTTTTGTTTTGATATACTGGTAACTGAATCCAAGGCCTTTGCTCTGAGAAGTCTATTTTACACTTCTGATTTTGAGAAAGGGTCTTGCTAAGCAGCTAAGCGGCCTAGATGAGGCTCTAACTTATAATCTTCCTACTTCAGTTTCTCACAGTGCTAGGATTACAGGTCTGTGTTATAGAGCCTGGATACTCAAAAAAGATTTTGAGCAGGCTAAATTTTACTTTAATTAGATAACACTTTTTTGAAATTTAGTACTCTCATGAATGGTATCTAACAACATAATACTTTTGCCTTAATGTTATGCAGGTGGCATATAAACTGATATTTCATGGCAGACTAGTAGCAACCCAAATTAAGAAACAATTTACAAGTAAAAATGTCCCTCATCTGAGGTTTCAGACTACTTTTAGCAAAATGTAAATATATATGCATCTACACTGTATCAAACAAACCCTCAAGAGGTAAAATCAAAATTAGTTTTCCTTTTCTATTTCACAGCTATCCAAGCCATTTTTGCACAACACACTGATAATCATTAGCCAACATCACCACAAAGTCAAGCTCCCCAGATAATGTTCTGCATGCTCCATCAGATCCTTCTTCAACACCTACTGTGAAATTACCTTCTGTAGACCTCAGGGTCAGAAGTTATGGAACTTGTTTCCACTTTCCAGACTCATATCTACTCCCTATCATTTCATAAATTTACTGTGAAATATCACACATACTACTTCTACCATCCTAGACTGCCATTTTCTTTTGTTTCTGCCAAATAAATTGAGATCCACTTTTTATCCTTCCAAGTACTTGGGATCCATTGTTTTCTTATTTCCATTTTCCATTAACTGTAAAAGATCCTGTGTTATGTTCCATAGTTAGGTGGCTGTGACTCCATTCTGCTTTCTCTCGAAAGATTGTCTCTTATGAAAAACAAAATCTATCATCTAACTTCTGTCATCCATCCATTAAATCTGATCAAAACACTTGTATTTTTTTTTTCCTTTTTTTCAAGACAGAGTCTCAACTCTGTTGTCCATGCTGCTCTTGAATTCACTTCAGAGCCCAGGCTGGCCTTGATCTCATGGCAATCCTCCTGCCTCGGGCTCTAAAAGCGGGGAATACAGGTGTTATGCCACCATGTCCAGCTTATGTCTGATTTTCTAATTGATATAAAGCACATATCACAATTTAGTTACCTAATTTTCCCACTTCAGCTTCTCAGCCTGACAACAGTTGAAAGAGTATAATTCATTCTTTTCCGAAAAGTGCTCTGAAAAACTCAAGTGGGATAAACTCTGAAGAAGAGAGTTTTAGAAACAGACGTGTCATCTATCAGATGATACCGGGCATGTTCAGGGTGGTATTGCCAAAGACTGGCTTGTCATTTATAAGCAGAGAAATAAAACAATGAATTTAAAACAAGATAAAAGGGGTAGGGCTATGAGTGTAGCTCAGTGGTACTATATGTGATTAGGCTTCAATTCATGGCAATGCAGAGATAAATGACTGACTGAGAGGTAATTTGATCCATTTTGTGTCTTCCAATCTCTTTCACAAAATTGACAGATTTGAAACAAATGGCTCCTTACTCTCATACAAAAGGTAATACTTTTGTTATTACTGAAAAACTGAGAATCCTTCGGAATGACTGTCCATTGTGGTCAGTTTGGGCTTTCTCATTTGGGATGAATTTTGCACACAAGGGGAAAAAAGGGCTCTGAAAAAGTAAGACTTACAGATGATAGTATTATACCACTGTAGAACTCCATGTATAAACTGTGTACAAGCACTTTGTTCCTGGCAGAATAACCTGATATATGAAAACAAAATGGTGACATGAGTTCCCTCCTCATGCCTAAAATATATATAATCTGCAATTACTGTCTGCTGAATATGCCAGGACTAAACCATTGAAAACTTTTTGGCCAATATGTGCCAATTTGTTTTCATTTAGTATCAATTTTAAACTTAAAAAAAATTTACTTTTTGTTTTTAAATACAGAGTCTTGCTCTGTAGTTTAGGCTGCGGGAACTTACACTGTAGCCCAGGCTGGCCTTAAATTCATGGCAATCCTCTTGCCTCAGCCTCCTGGGTGCTGCGATTACAGATGTATGCCACCACGGCGTCTTGCACATGCTACGGAAGTACTTTATCCACTGAGCTATGCCCACAGCCTCAATTTATTTAATTACTTATTTATTTATGTATTTAGAGACAGGGTACCACCTTACTCCTAGTCCTGAACTCACTATGTACCCAAGGTTGGCCTCAAACTCATGGCATCCTCATGCCTTGGTCTCCTGAGCACTAGGATTACAGGCAGGTACCGCCATGTCCAGCTTATTCCATTTTTATTTTAATGTGAAACTGGGTAAAGATAATGTGGAACCATTCAAAAGAACTCAAGACTAAAGCCTGCACAAAGCTTACAAGCAAGAGAAAGATGTGTATCTGACCAAATGGTTACTAGAGCCTCAACCACGTCCACAGAGCACTGAAATTTTCTCTTTCTCCCTTGCTGGAACTGCAGACCTGAATTTGGTAACAAAAGCAGGGTGGGGGATTCCTCAATTTCACAAATTGTTATCTTCAATAAAAAGTTAATCTTTTTAAATTAACTACAATTAAAAAAATAAACCTTCAGAAACCTGCAAACACCATTTTCCGGGTAACAGAAGGTATACTTATAATCAGAACATAGTTATTGGAAAGAGAAATGGAGTAACAGTAGAAATAGACTAAAATTTTTATTTTTTCTACCACTAAACATTTGATGTTAATCAGTATTTTCTCAGGAGCAAAATCAGGACAGCTCCTCAATACAGGCTTAGTAGAATCGTTAAATAAGTACCTAGTAGGAACTCAAAAACCATTTCCTCCTCTCTCTTCTCTGACACTTCTTTTTCCATTAAAAATAAATCACACATTCTTACAATGAGTTGTCACCAAATGGCCCCAAAACTGTACCATAAATTCTTAATTTTGTGACTCTTTTCATAAAGGTCTTAGAAAAAGGCTTCCTCTCATACTATTCATTTTAAAAAGCCTAATCTAGTATTCCTAATCTTCCTCATCTCCTGTATGTAGTGTGTAGTAAGTACAACCTACTTTATCGTTTTAGATTTTTGCCTCTAGATTAACTTTCAAACCACTTCATAACAAATCCTTACTATTTTCTCCATGTTAGTTCACTGCCAAACATACAGAGGGATCTCAAGAGTTGCTGGCTAATTTTTCACTCATGTCTATATATAAGACATACATTTATTATTTTACTTAAAGTATACTGCAAAGATACTCCATACATCCTAACTCATTAAACCAAGAAGGTCAATTAGCATTTTTAGGCCCTTGTTACTTTATTGCTTTTTGATATAATACATATTCTAGCAGAAAGAGCCAGTTCTTAGTGCATGATAATTATTAGCTTTTAGTTATCAACAGCATTAATACTGACAAATTACAACCCATCTTCCTTCTTTGATATGAAAGCTTTCTAGGTCTTGCATTTTCGCTGTCTAGAAAATACAAAGAATCATAATACTTAGTCATGAAGGTTCTTAGGTGGAAAAAACAGGAAAGCTCAGAATTCTTTCAAAATGTCAGTCATTCTCATGCTGTACTGAAATTACTCATTTATTAAAAAAAAAAAAAAAAAAAAAACACCTTCCCCAGAATGTACTTACAGGACACATCAAGGATACCCGCAGACTAGTTGTAGCAATTTCACTATCAGGATCTGCAGTAAGTTTTTCTTTAACTTCAAAAAAAGCAAAAATAATAAAAGCTTTAATTACATATGAGACGAATTATAGAAATGATGAATTTGTTTAATTGACTTTTTAATATTTTTCTTTAAAAGTATGACTTCTTATATGGAAGAGACACAAAAGAGAACATTGTTTTAGGACTAAAAACAAAATGACAGGAAGAAAACCTGTACTACAGTACTACCCCAATTTTCAACCCATATTACTGTTTTTATTAGTCTGCACTGGCTATTTCTAGCAACTGTTAAATTAGTGAACCCAACAATATAAATACTAAAATTCTTGTATTTTCTTTAAACTACTTTGCATGTAGTAATGTGTCTACAGTAACTTCTTACCAGGTAAAGTACATATGTTACTACATATACAACCTAACTTTTTGACTCCCCACATTATGGCATATTTCTAAGTGAACAGTTCTACACAAGATGCCCATATATTATCTGAACTATTAGCTGTAATTATAAAAGCAGCACAGATACTTCTAATCATAGCATAAGTAGACTTGGTCTTAGCAAGTATTACTTACTTAGTGCTCTGGAATGATCAGGGTTTCTAATACCTTTCATTTTTAATCTCTGTAATAACATAGCTGATGTCAGCTGCCGTACAAGATATACAGACATGGAATAATTCTAAAAAGAAAGATAATCTGTATTAAATACTAGAGATAATATTTGCATAAAATACCCATCTACGAAACTCTGTTTTCTATAAGTGATGTTCAAAGTAACATCCCTGGGAAGATTGGTAACTGGGAGGGGGAAAAAATTAGCTAGGCTATTACTTTAGGAAAGGTTAATGGTTCACTTACCCTAAAAGTATGTCTCAATCAGCAGTTACATTTGAACTTGCAGTCTCCTGCCTCAGCCTTCCAAAGTGGTGAGATTACAAGTATGTGCCACCATGATGGCCAAACACAAACTAAGTTTCTAACTTAACGAAACTTGCCACCTTACAGGGTCACCATGAGAATGTATCCTCTTATTAATATTTCCAATCAGAATTCCAATTGTATCTACTTACAAAATGAGGTTCTCATATTTTCATTAACAAAACAGGTTCTATTGCAGAAATAAAAGTTCAAAACCAATCATCTAAATTAACATCTTAAAATTTTAAAAAATTTATTCAATCAACTGATTTCATAGTATACCAAATACTTTTAAAAGCTATCAAACCCTTTCCCCTTCCCCCCACCTCAACCTTCCCCAACACATTCTTTCCCTCCCCTCAAAGTCTATCTTCTTACCTTCTTTAATCTCTCTCTTATATTTTTATGGTTTGGTTTCCCCATATTAGAGAAATCATATGCTATTTAAACTTCTGTGTCTGATGGATTTCACTAAGTATAATGCTCTCAAGGTTCATCCATTTTCCTACAAATGACTCGAACTGGTCTGTCTTTATGGCAGAGCAGTACTCCTGTGTGTGTGTGTGTGTGTGTGTGTGTGTGTGTGTGTGTGTGTGTGTGTGTAAATATATGCAGCAGTACTCCAGTGTGTGTGTGTGTGTGTGTGTGTGTGTGTGTGTGTAAATATATGCCACATCTTCTTTATCCATTCATTTATCAGTTGTTGGATACATTGGCGTCTTCCAAGATTTGGCTATTATAAACTGTGCTGCTATAAACACCAGTATACATACATCACATTTATAATGTGACATTAATTCTTTTGGGGAAATACCCAGAAAAGGTATAGCTGGGTCAAACAGGGTACCTATTTTCATTTCAAACCAAATATTTTCAATACTTTGTAATATTCTCTAAACTGCCTGAATACCCAATATTGAAAATTTTAGGTTTATTAATCATTCTAGTTACAAAGAACAAATATCAGTAATTTATCTAAACATCTAAGTTATTTCCAGCTGTGCAATTAGCTTTGTGGTAAAAAAAAAAAATCCTACTGTAAATACGTGCCTCAATTTTTCTACCCACAAAACAAGATATTTTATTTCCATGAAACAGGAACATTCAAGTTGACATTCAGAAATTAACAAATCTCTTTTTTCCATTCACTGCCAAATAAATGAACATTATAAATGTTACATTCTAAAATGTAAATTCCATATTGTATTAATCAGTATCTCATAAATTGAAATAATTCATTTTGAGACTACAAATCAACAGAAAACCAGGTTCATCAACCTGAAAGTACACAGAGAAAATTTCTACACAAGATGCTGATGCCCATATTATTTGAATTATCAGCTGTTTATGTAAAAGCTAGAACAAATTATTTCTAATCACAGCATAAGTACATTTAACCATTTTCCAGATAAGGCTTTTTTGTTTTTATAAATATCACCCGCAGCTTCCAGTTTATTAAATAATACTTACACAAGCGCACATACGCACACATACACAAGAGTTCACACAGTGATTAGAGAAAATACTGAAAAAACCTCAAAGTTTTCAACCTTAAAAATATCCACACCACCATCCTTGAATTGAAAATACTGTATTTTATATATTATCATCAGAAAACTGAAAAAGCAAGAGATAGTATCTCAAGGAAAAAAAGCAAGTCAACTCTCAGTAGAGGGAAGAACCTTTACCTTTCCAATTTCAGATGCCCAAGAAATAGAAATCTGGTTTGGCACAGCTGATGATAACCTAACTAACGATGTAATATTCAAGGGCCGTCCAGGACGTTTTTGCTCAATCCCATTTTTTGGCGGTGGTGCATAGCCCTGTAACCATAATGAAGAAAAATTAAATTCTCTGCAAGAGGCTAAACATTTTTCTCTAAGACAGAAACAAGATCTTAGTTAATTCTAAGTCATACTAGGTCACTTTTATTCTATCCTATAAATCACAAAGTCTAGAAATAAAGAAAATCAGCCCATGTTCTAACATTGTTACTATGGTTTTAAGTTGAAGGCTCCAGCTCTGATGAGATTCTGCCACTCATCTCAAGATGCCAATCAATGCAACAGATTAGCAGTAGTAAAGGCAGGAAAATAAATACAATTAGTTATAGCTATAATAGGAAGACAACGAATCAGTGTCCTTAGTGTTGTCTTCAGGAATACTAGTAAGAGCTCAGATTTAACTAGGAAAGGATCGGAGGGAAGAAGGGAGGGAGGGAGGGAAGAAAGGAGGGAGGGAGGGAAGGGAAGGGTGAGAAAGAGAGAGAGAAAGAGAGACAGAGACAGAGAGACAGAGTGTATATCATAAAGCATGCACAGCTAAATAGACATGGTCAAACTATGATCTGGCTGACCATTCTATTAGATGTCATCACCTGACGGGGCAATTCAGTTGTTGTGAGGTGATCTCCTGCTTAGGGATTGGGGGAAGCCCTCAGTTCTTATCCAGGATAATTGCTGTCTTCTAGGGAGAAGTCTCATCATGGAGCTTTGAATAGGTCCTACTGTTTCTGGAAGGTTTAGGCCAATGAATGGAAGTTTATAGGTAGAGGAGTTGGAGAGGTATCCCAAAGAGGATACTGTAAATGCTGGTTGAAAATATCTTACTCTTGATGTCTTCAGCCTTGACAGTGGAGGGCTACTAGCTCTACATGAATGCTCCTAAAATGAATGATCAATAAGCCTATGTGCTTAGCAGGAGTATGAACTACAATTTAAGGTAATTAAAGTGACTGACATAAAATATAGGCAGAGATGTCAGAGAGCTTCTATGTTACCAACCAGGCATCTATAGGCCCAAGTAAAGAGCCATTGCTTTGAGTAAAAAGAGCCTCTAGTTTCTACTACAATACTGTCTGTGAATGTCTTTTTACATGATACCAAGCTTATTGATAAAATCCCACCTCTGTAAGGATCCATCTTAGGTCTAAGATGCTTGTTAAAGTACACTCATGTGCTAGGGTAAAAGAGAGGGAGAACAATCTTTCCTTCCCTCTCATAAAAGAGTATAACTTTTTGCGGGAAAAATAACATAATAAAAACCTAGAACTTGCAGGAAAAACCTGAAGATCACCAAGAACCATTTGAGTTGGAGTAAAAAAACAAAAAGGGAAACTTGCACTCTAACATGAAAATGGGAGTAAGGGTGTAAATTATGTGTGCACAACAGGTACACTCATTTAAGTTTGTTAATGTAAACTAAAAAGGAAGGGGAAAGTCATTAAAAAGTCCTCTCATAGACTCTATCAATAGAATCAACAAGAATCTAACAAGACATACCAATACCGGCATTTAGAATATAAACTTTTTTGTTTTACTTATTTTGGGCCTAGAAGATAATGCTGTCCTTTGGTATACCTACTGGTGGGGTAACCAAATAACAAAGCAGCACAGAGCGTGCGAAGACAATGACAATAAAAATAACTCAAGACCTAGCTAAACAGAGAAGCAATAGAGTTTGCAAGTTTGAGTCTGAGTTACTAGACATTATGACGGCATCGAAGTGAGCAATAAGAGTCAGGAGAGTAACAGTGAATCCAAGCATGTTAAGTCAACACATAATTATGTATGGTACCAGTCTTAAACACCTACTGGATTTTCAAACTATTCACTACCTGCTTTTTGGTGTTGTGGCTTCACTGATAATTCTGCATTATTTGTTCTCCCTCTAACCAGCAACACCACTCCCATCTTTCAGTGATTTAAGTAGTGAAAGACAGAATAGATGGAAGTTATAAAATGTTAATGTTTAGCACTCACATATGTTAACACTTTGCATATTTGAAGCAAAAGTAAAATTGAAATCACTTGACAAAGAATCCAAAGAACAAAACTATAAGCTGTCACAGTAAAGAATGTTAGAGAATGGGAGGAAGACCAAGGGCGTCTCAGCGTAACACTTCTAGAAGAGAGAGTCTCAAAAGAACTTTTTTATGTTACATGTTGTGATGACATAATGCCTTCCTTGCAGTTCTGAAAAAAGCCTACAATTCTGTTCTTTGAATATCTCTTCTAAAATTTTTAAGTTAGTACTACTACTTTGATCCTATCAGTAAAAATTGATTTTTGTTATATTATGGAAAATTTCATAAAAAACTGAGAACAGTAGTTATCTACCAACCAGCTTTATTATCCAATATATTTCCAACCTTATTTCATTTGTCTCTAGATCCACCCTCCTACAAGCTACAAAACATATCCAACACAATCACACAATTTTTGCCCTGAATATTTAACACCAATTCTAGATATGCCATTAGACCCAGATATCTTGAAATCTATCTAGAAGAACTTTAAAAACACAGAACCACAACCTGACATATAAAAACTGATAAAAAGGTGTAATAAACCCCCCTATGAGCATCAATAAATTACTCAGCTTAATAATCATTTACTCATGAACAATCTCCTGTTTAATAAATTGCTCACGACTCAATATTATCATAAGGTCACATACAGCAGAATGTGCTCCAGTATACAAACTCAAATAAATTGAGCACTATCAAGGGAAGTTTTACAACCATGTAAAGCTTATTCCTTTAGGATCAACTGTTAAATATATTAACCAGAATAAGGGAGAAAGACCACATGCCAAACTTCTTTGTGGCCTACTGGCCTACCAGTGCTTCCCACATTTGGAATAAGGTCCCTGAGGCTTAAGAACTCAATATAATTCCTAGAGGAACACTATAGCTTTCATTCCTTTCCCTTCCTTCCTTCCACCCTCCCTCCCTTCCAAGACAGGGCCGCACTCTGCAGCCCAGGCTGGTCTTGAACTTACTATGGAGCCCAGGCTGGCCTTGGACTCACGGCAATCTCCTGCCTCAGCCTCCTAAGTGCTGGGACTGCAGGCATGCACCACCAAGCCTGGCTTATGTGGTGCTGGGGAATCGAACTTGGGTACTTAGCACTTGACTTACTGCTTGCTAAGCAAGGGCTTTAACCGCAGAGCCATTCCTCCAGCCCCTATAGCTTTCTTTTTCCTAAGGCTAGAGCACACTTATGTGATTCTCATAAAATACCACTTCATGATAGATAATAAAGACTATTACCATCTTCAAGGATAGCAACCTAATTTAGAAATTGGCTTTTACAAGTTTTCCATCGATTTATGTCAGTTGTTCCACAGTTGTTCATGGGGTTAGAACCAAAAGATCTCGAGGAAAAGGTGGCATTTGATTTTCTTCAGGAAGTTCTCTCCCGCTGCCTTCTGTTCCTAAAATATGTCTCCTTTGCCTGTCTTCTAATGTTCCCTATTTTTCTGTCCTTCAGATCTGCTCCTGGTACAAAGGGTGAGTGCTGGACTCAAGACAGGGTACTTCACGTAGCAAATTTTATGTCCAGAATGGTTTAGCGTTAAGTACTCATGGGACAGTTGGTACTTTGGGGCAGAAAACAACTGTGGTCACAGAGGAAATGCTCAATTTTCTAAGTACTCTTCCCTCAAACAGTCTGAAGAATAACAAATTCAAAGCTACTACAGTAGAGCAGCAGACCCAACAAATTCAGAACTACGTTAGTGCTGCAACCTGTAGTGCTGCAGGCCTCTCCTATTCCATGAAGATACCATCCAAGAATATGACACTGACTGGTTTTCTAAGAGTTCTATGGAATTTGTATATATATACACATGCAGTTTCCATATTTTCTGGGGCAATACCAAACACTAGAGGCAGAACATCACACATTTCAGTACAGATCCATTACTAGTAGAGTCACACAATGATACCAGATATATCTTCAGCAGTGAAGCATGCTTAACATGCTTGGATTCACTGTTACTCTCCTGACTCTTATTGCTCACTTTGATGCTGTCATAATGTCTAGGAACTCAGACTCAAACTTGCAAACTCTATTGCTTCTCTGTTTAGCGAGGTCCTGAGTTATTTTTATTGTCTTTGCGCACACTGTGCTGCTTTGTTACTTGGTTACCCCACCAGTAGGTATACCAAAGGACAGCATTATCTTCTAGGCCCAAAACAAGTAAAACAAAAAAGTTTATATTCTAAATGCCGGTACTGGTATGTCTTATTGTTAGATTCTTGTTGATTCTATTGCTAGAGTCTATGAGAGGACTTATTAATGACTTTCCCCTATGTAGCAAAGAAGCTACACAGCTTCTGTACCTCCCCAACAGCTGTCATGACATCTACCTTACTGGAATGGCCAACTTGGCATACTGGTGCAGTCACTGTTCTAGAGTACTTCAGTTAAGTACATCTCCACACTGAAGTGCTTGGCAACAGGCAACGCTTTCTTTCTTTATGGCTTTGTCAGCATTCCAAACAACTGTACTGATTTAGTAACACATTCAAGGCCTCAGTGAAAATTAATATACAGTACCACTTAACAATTTAAATGCTTTATCTTAAGACCTGACTGACCACTTAAGCAATCCAGAAATATCTATTAGACCAGAAAGAAGCTGTATAAATCCCAGATGCTCAAGTCCATTTATTATTTCACTGTCATAAACAACAGGTTATCAATCAAATACCACCACACTTTTCCAGACCCAATGTGTATACATCATTAGTCCCCAGCATGAAATTCTGGAAATTTATGGCCAGCTGCTACAGAAGCCCATTTTCCATGGCATCCAAGGGCTAGACCTAACTCACCTACACATCTATCAAACTATACTGTTCTACATATCCACATGCCCAGGTCCCACTGTTTGTTAGGCTCCTAAGAAACTTTTAGAGCTTTCTTGAATTGCAAAACAAAATTTTTCAGGTTCATCCCTTCCATTTCCACAAAATCTAAAATGGATCCTCTAAGAGAAAACAGTATTCAATTAGAATGCTAGAACTATTCATTGGTACTGAGCTGTCACTTTTTATATACCTTGTCAATGTGAAATACACATAAAAATTTGAAGAATAAAAAGTAACTTACAGGCAAAGGAAACAACTTCCCATTCACTTTTATACACAGACTATTGGGATAGTTATCTTCCTGAGGACAACTTGTCTCTGCAAGGCAAAGTCTGTATTGAAAAAAAGGAGACAGAAAAAAATCTTAAATGGTACACCCAAACATGATATGGTTAAAATACAGGGCTATATAAATATGGCTAACAAGTGAAAGATTATGATAATATTTGAAACTCACCTCAGCTGAACTTGAACTGTATAATCTCTCCTACCTCCTGGCAAGAAGTCCCTGTTGAAAAAAGAAATAAAATGGGTAAAGAAGTGTAGTAAGATTTCAATGATAACTTTCACTAGGAAAAAAAGCATTATTTCTATTTTTATTCTTACTCCCTAAAAGATAACCTGCCTACCAACAATAAAAGCCTAACTGAAAACTAAAGTGATAACCACCATTTACTTAACATTTAGTCATTTTTTACAGCAATTTAAAGATATTTTTCAGATTCACAGAAATGATGATGTATTATACATCTCAACAGACACTGAACTAGGTTAACATGGAAAAGGAGGACCTTGAAGGATTTTTTTTCTTTGGTCTTGCTCTGTAATCCAGGCTGGTGCTAAACTCATTATATAGTACAAGGCAATCTTTCTATCTCAGCCTCCTGAGTGCTGTGATTATAGATGCACACTACCGTGCTTGGCTTCTGTAGTACTGGAGAATGGAACACAGATCTTGTGCTTGCTAGGTAAGCATTCTCATCACGGAGGTATGTTCACAGCCTAAAGCATTCTAAGTTTAAAAGGACTTTAACAAATTAATCTTTATGCTTACTGATTCTTTGCTTTAATTGTGTATTCTAATCACCTGAAAACTGTATATAAAGTTCCTTTTGCCAGATATTCTTACAGGTTTGACTACTGCCTGACATTAGATTTTTACACCTAGTCAGGTGATTCTGATTCTAATGGAGAACACAGTGCACAGACCACAATGTCTCAATATCTCTCTACCATGACAACATCATAATTCATTTTCAACTACAGATACAGAACCTCTTAAAATTTCTGGATGAAAAACAAAGAGCTCTGTATAAAAATGCTTGATACAAATCCTCCAAACCATTCCCACTCAAAATGAGCCAACAAAGCAGCAGCTCTGTTAGTGTTTAAAATGTTAAAAACCTTGAATCACATATCTCACCTCAGACATAAAAAAAAATCAAAAGGTCCCCCTTCTGGTGACATGGATGCATGCATACAGAAATACCATCCTTGATCATTACTCTGAATCTGAGACTTTTCCAGAAAGATCACTGCAGAGAAGCTCTGTCCTTATAGGCCTAAAGTACATTCAGTCCTTCCTTACTCTAACTGGGATGGTCTCAACGGTTTCAAATTGTCTTGGTTCCCTGGAAAGCCATAAAGCAACCAGTCTGGGCTCTTAATTCCAAGCTGTGAGACCTTGAGGGAATTACTTAGATCTTTCTGTGCCTCCATTTCTATCTTTGTTAAGAACAGAAAATTATTGCGTCTACTTTATCAAATTGTTGTGACAGTCAAAAATACTGATATTAAAATGCCTGCACTCTGGCATGCTCAGAAAGTGTAGGGAGCTGATTAGTACTGTTTCTTCTACTTCCACAGTTTCCTTTGCCAGAAACAGCCTTTGCCTTTGTTAAATATCTTTTCAAATATCCTAGACAATACTGACCTCTTCTGAACAACCCATTTCATTCCACACATTCACATCAAGAAACATTTCAGTGTGGACACAGGCTCTCCAGAGATAAATAAAACACAGTATTTATCTTTTAAAAAACTCACTGCAGTAGGTAGCACACACAGACAAAAATATAACAGCTAGAGAAAAGGGAGAAAATTTTTATCTTCTGAGGCAGCTATCATAGTAAATTCAGTAAACTTAGAAAAGAGGGTTTGTACAAAAGTGATTCTGCTTATTTCTTTAAGTACGTCCCACTAACTGATTTTCAAGACAGTAAAGGGTGAGGAGCAATTAAGAGATGTTTATCAGAACTTTGTCAGCTTGGGGAATGTATTTTGAAAAAGAGAATGACAAGAGATGAGCCTGAAAAGATATAAAGCCCAGTCGTAAGAGAGGTTGCTAGAGAAAAGTGACAGGAAATAAGATGGAGGGGTGGAGGGAGGCAGATCAAGATGCTGAAAAGAGCTGTCAGGAAAAGAAGTGTGGACAATTTTTAGCATCAGGGAGAAAAAAATAGAATGAGCATTAGAAAAAAACACATGATCAGCTGGAAGATGAAGAATTAAGAAACCATTATGATTATGTAAGCTATTCAAGGCTAAGGCTGAAGCAGAAGTATGATAAGTTTGACACCTGCCTGGGGCAACTTGGCAAAACCCTGCCTCAAAATAAAGACAAGGATGGTGGGGGATGTAACTCAGTGGTAGAGAAAATCCCTAACGTGCTGAGTCCTGGTTTTAACGTCAAATACTAGGGAAAACAAAACAAAAAAAGATGAAAGCTTGAGAGCTATCTAAACAGAAATATCACTGAATAATATTTCAGCATAAAAATTGACAGGACTCAATGGCTGACCACATGTGAGAAGCAAATAGCAAAGGGGTGTTCTGAGGATGGTTCCCCAGGTGGTAGGGTGGTGCACAGATAGCTGTGACACAGTAGCATGATCAACTTCAAAAACACAAAAATGAAAATCAACGACGAATCACTGAAGTGCAGCAAATTCCGTCCAAGCATATCCCAATGCCATCAATGAAATGGGAGAACAGAAGGGAAAACAACAGAAAGCAAAAAAATCTCCTTCACACCTATTTATTTTTCAAGTATGCATCCTTGGTTTATCAGTACTGACTGAATCACAGCAGAGTGTACTACATATGTGTGGGATGAACAAATTGGAACAAATGACAAGCAAGTTTGAGAGAAAGGCAGACTCACTGTTGGATGTGTTATGTTTGATGTGCTTATGGGTTATCAAAGAATAAGCAAAAAGAAATCTGCCTGGAAGGAGGTATTTGTAAGTTTCAGTCTTCAAAATAAAACTTACAAAGCACATTCACGGATCCCACCACAAGGTAGCAAGAAAAAAGGCTAAGGCTGATTCCTGTGAATGTCGGAGACCAGCCAGTGGGAGGCACTGAGAAAATACATTAGAAATGTGGTAGTACCAAAGGGAAAGGCTGAAGCCATAGACCAGTCTTCAAAAGATGAACAGAAAGAACAAAAAAGACTGAACCTGACAATATGTAAGCCTTTATCCTAAATACCCAGGGAGCTGAAAAACATGGAGGAAGCAAACCAACCAATCAATGGTTTGAGATGTACCTCACAAGTAAAGTGCTTGCCTATTATGCATGAATACTTGGGAGATAGGCAGCAGATAGAGGAACGAATGAACACACACACACACACACACACACACACACACACACACACCCTCCCTCCCTCCCTCCTTCCCTCCCTCATTCCTTCCCTCCCTCCTTTTCCTTGGACACACCCCCCCACCCATACTTCCCAGACACCATGCCCCACTCACGCAGCAACAGGAACAGGACCACCTGCACATACAACTGTGAGCATCAGTGGACCAGTGGCTTGAATGAACTTTTTTTTCCTTTCTTTTTTAAAATTTATGTATCACACTCCTTCCCTCTTCCCACCATTACTTTCCCTTTCCCTCCCCTACAAAATCCATCTCCTTGGTTTCCTCCATCTCTCTTACATTTTTTTATAGTTTGGGTTTCTATACTACAGAAACCCTATCATATGTAACTTTCTGGATTTGACTCATGTTGCTGAGCCTAATGGTTTCAAGGTGCATCCACATTTTCCTACAAATGATTCAATTTGTCCTTCTTTATGGCAGAGTAGTACTCCACTCTATATATACCACATCTTCTTTATCCATTCATCTGTGATTGAGCATACTGCCTTCTTCCATGATGTAGCTATTATAAATTCTGTTGCTGTAAGCACGGGTATATACATGTATCACTTCTCTATGTTGACTTTTAATATTTTGGGAAGAGGAATAGTTGAGTCAAATGGGATATCAATTTTCAGTTTTTTGAGGACTCTCCATACCACTTTTCATAGATACCAATTTACAGTTTTACCAACAATGGAGGATGATACCTTTTTGCCCACAGCCTTTTGTAAGTTCTTGATACCAGCCATTCTTACTGGCATTAAACTCAGTGTTGTTTTGATTTCTGTTTCTATGGTGGCTAAAGATGCTGAACATTGTTTCACATATTTACTGACTACTCAGACTTCTGAGAACGGTGTATTCATCATTTTTGATTGGGTCCTTTACTTTGAAGGGTCTAATATTTTTCAATTCTTTGTAGACTGTGGATAATAATCCTCTGTCTGAGAAGTAGCTGACAAGTATTTCCTCCCATCCCATGGGTACCCTCTTCACTTTGTTGTTTCCTTTGCAGTGCAGATGTTTTTAATTTTATATAATCCCATTTCTTGATATTATCTTAAGTGCTTTGGGTATTTTATTGAGAAAGTCCTTGCCTACACCTTTGTCTTCAATGGTCTTGCCTATTTTTTCTTCCAACAAGTTTAATGCTTCCATTTTAATGTCTAAGTCTTCAATCTATTTTGATTTGATTTTGGTGCAAGGTGAAAGTTGTGGGTCTAGTTTCATTCGTATGTATGTGGTTAGCCAGTTTTCTCGGCACTATTTATTATCTACGTACATACATACATACATATTACCTCCCTCTTCCCTTCTCACCCTCTCAACCCCCCCTATATTCCCTTTCCACAATGCCCACCTTCCTACTTCTGTATCCTTTACAGTTTTTATGGTTTGGTCTTCTCGTATTAGAGACAACACATGATATTTAACTTTATGGATCTTAATTCATTTTGCTGAGCATAATGTTCTCAAGGTGCATCCATTTACCAACAAATGACCCAAATTTGTTATTCTTAATGCAGAGTAATACTCCACTGTGCACATATACCAAATCTTCTTTATCCAATCATCTGTACTTGGGCATATTGGCTTCTTCTAAGATTTGGATATTAAAAATTGTGCTACTATGGGCATGCATGTATCTCTATAATATGATGACTTTCACCCTTTTGAAAAGATACCTAGAAGAGGAATATAGATGGGTCAAATGGGATGTCGAAATTCAGTTTTCTGAGGACATCTCCACACTGTTTTCCACAGTGGTTGTACCAGTTTGCAGTCCCACCAGCCATGTACAAGGGTTCCTTTTTATTCACAGCCTCGCCAGCCTTTGTTGTTTTTTGAGTTCTTAATAGCAGTCATTCTAACATGGAATCTCCACACTGTTCTAATTTGTATTTCTCTGATGGCTAAAAATGCTGAACATTTTTTCATGTGTTTATTGTTCATTTGGACTTCTTAGAACTATTTATTCATTTAAGATTCCCATTTTTTGATTGGGTTACTTTGGAGGGTCTACTTTTTTCAGTTCTTTGTACATTCTTGATAGTAGTCCTCTGTCTGAGGAGTAGCTGGTGAATATTTTTCCCCATTCTGTTGTTCTATTTTTTCTTCACTCTGTTGTTTTCTTTGCTGCGCAGAACCTTTTCAATTACATATAGTCCCATTTGTCAATTCCTAGTGTTAGTTCTTGTGCTTTGGGTGTTTTATTAAGAAAACACCTACACCTTGCCTACAACTATGTCTTTGAGGGGTCTGATCACTTTTCCTTCCAACAAGTTCAGTATTTTCATTTTCATATCTAAGGCTTTGATCAATTTTGATTTGATTTTGGTGCAGGATGAAAACTGTGGGTTAAGTTTCAATCTTCTGCATGTAGTTAGCCAGTTTGCCCAGCACTATCTGTTAAAGAGGCCATCTTTACTCCAGTGTGTATCTTTGAATCCTCTGTCAAAGACTGAATGGCTGAAGGTACCCAGGAATGTTTGGGCATCTTCTATTATGTTCCACTTGTCCACCTCTGTCTTTGTACCAATACCAGATCATTATTATGACTGTTGCTGTGTAATATAATTTGATATCTGGTATCATGATTCCTCCTGCCTTTATTTTGCTCCTTAGGATTGTTTTGGCTATTGTCAGCCTCTTGTGGATCCATATAAATTTTCTGATCACTTTTTCTAGTTCTGCAAAAATGCTGCCTGTATCATAACTGGGACTGTATTGGATCTGAATATACGTTTAGGAAGCACGGCCATTGTAACAATGTTGGTTCTTCCTCTCCAGAAACATGGGGTATCTTTCCGCTTTCTAAAATTCTCTTGTATTTCTTTCTTCAGAGTACTATAGTTCTCAGAATACAGGTCCTTTACTTGCTTTGTTAGGTTGATTCCTAGGTGTTTGATTTTCTTCTAAGTGGCTGTAAATGGAACTGCTTTTCTAATCTCTTTCTCCATGTTTTCATCATCGTAGAAGAATACCATTTATTTTTGTGTAGTGATTTTATACTCTGCAACTTGACTAAATTTATTCTAACAGCCTAAGGGTCTTCTGGTAGTTTTTGGGGTCCTCTCTGTAAAGAATCATGTCATCTGCAAAAAGGATAGTTTGAATTCTCCCTTTCCTATGTGTATTCCCCTTATTCCAGTCTCTTGCCTGATGACTCTGGCTAAGGCTTTTAGCACCATTAAATAGGAGAGATAAGAGTGGACAATCTTGTCTTGTTCCTGATTTGAGGGGAAATGCTTTGCTTTTTCCCCATTTAGGATGATGCTGGCTGAAGGATTCTCATAAATTGCTTTTATAAGCCTGAGGTAGAGTGCTTCTCTACCGATTTTCATCAGAAAGAGGTGTTGTATTTTGTCAAAGGCTTTTCCTGCATCTATTGAGATGACCATTTGGTTTTTGTCCATGCTTTTATTGATGTGATGTATTACATTAATTGATTTGTGAATGTTGAATCAGCCTTGTATCCCTGGGATGAAGATAACTTGGTCATGGGGTATGATCTTCTTAATAATCTGTTGCACGCTGTTTGCAACTATCTTGTGGAGGTCTTCTCCATTGATGTTCATTAAGAAAATCTGCCTATAGTTATTTTCTTCTTTGTTGAGTCTTTGGTTTGGGAATCAAAATGATACTTGCTTCTAGTAAGGTGCTGAGCAGTGTTTCCTCTCTTTCAATTTCATGGAAGTTTAAGGAGTATTGGCACTAACTCTTCCCTATAGTTCTGGTAAAATTTTGCAGTGAATCCATCAGGCTGGGCTTTTCTTTGTTGATAGTTCCTTTATTCTTACCTCCATATCATCCTTGGATATTGTTCTCTTCAGGGTTTTAATATCTTCTTAGCTCAATTTTGGTGGATCATATGTATTAAATTTATTCATTTCTTATGAGTTCACAAATTTGTTGGAATATAGTTTGTTGAAATAGTTGTGTATAATTCTCTAAATTTCAACAGTGTCTGTTATGATTTCACCTTTCTCATTTCCAACTATACTGATGTGAATTTTCTTTTTTTCCTTCTTTTGGTGAGTTTGGCTAGAGGTTCATAGGTCTCATTTATCCTTTCAGAGAACCAACTCCTTGGTTCATTGATCTCTTTTTTTTTAGCTTAAATTTCATGGATCTCTGCTCTGATTCTTTTCATTTCCTTCCTTCTACTACCCCTGGATTTAACTTATTCCTGTAGCTCAAGGACTTTGCACTGCACCAATGGATTGTTAATTTCAGATTGCTTTATTTTTTCCTATGTACACTCACAGGTAAAAACTTCCCTCTTCATATTGCTTCCATTGGATCCCACAGATCCTGATACAATGTACTTACATTGTCATTTGACTTTAGAAAGTTCTTAATTTCTTTCTTGGTTTCTTCTGTGATCCATTCCTTGTTCAAAAATGTATTATTTGATCTCCATGCATTTGAGTAGTTTCTGTGACTACTTTTGCTTTGATTCCTAGTTTTATTCCATTATAATCTGAAAGTAGGCAGTGAGCTATTTCAATTCTTTTGCATTGATTTAAGCATGTCTTATGTCCAAGGATATGGTCTATTTTGGAAAAAGTTCCACATGCTGCTGAGAAAATGGTGTATTCTGTTGATGTTGGAAGGAATAGTCTGCAGACATCTGTTAATTCCATTTGCTCCATGGTGTAATTTAGCTTTGATGTTTCTTTGTTGATTTTTTTGTCCAGATGATCTGTCTAGTTGCAAGAGAGGGTTACTGAACTCCCTCAGTATGATTGTATTAGGGCCTATCAAGTCCACTAGTTTCTGTTGTATATACACTGGGTGTCCCTATGTTGGGTGCATGTATATTAATAACTAAAAGCTCTTCTTTTTACCAGTATATGGTGGCCATCTTTGTCTCTTATGATCTGCTCTGGTTTGAAGTCTGCCATGTCTGAGAAAAGTATAGCTACTCCTTCTTGTTTCCTGGCTCCAACAGCATACAGTATTAGTTTCCAGCCTGTTACTTTTACCTTCAGTCTGTGTGCTTCTTTGGAAATGAAGTGACTCTTGCACACTACAAATGGCTGGGTTTTCTTTTATGATCCACTATGGCAGCCTGTGCCTTGCAAGTGGTGAGTTAAGACCATTACTACTCAGAGTAATTATTACAAGATTTTTACTAAATCCAGACACTGACCCGTTCTTCTGTTGGTTCTTCCCTTTTTCTTGTTAAGCTTTCTCTTTAAATATTTCTTTTCCTATATGTTCTTTGGTATTGCTTGTGTCTCTGTCTCACATCTCACTTTAAGGTGCCTTTCAGTATCTTCTGCAATGATGGGATAGTGGTTGCAAATCACTTTAGGGGTTGTCATGAAAAATTTTTATTTCCCCTTCAGTTTTCAGGGATAATTTTGCTGCATACAACTCAGGTTGACACTTCTCAAAAATGTGCTTTAGGCTCACCTTGCCTTTGAATTCCACACTGAGAAATCTGCAGTGACCTGAATGAGTTTCCCTTGGTAAAATAATGTCTGGGGTTTTTTTTTTTTTTTTCCCCTGCTGCTTTTAGGATTCTTTACGTTGGATTTCTGAGGTTTTGATTATGATAGGTTGTGGCAAGTTTCTTTGCTGGTTGAGATTATTTGGTATTCTGTAAGCTTCTTGTACCTGAATATTAATCTCATTTCCTAGATTTGGAAAATTTTCTTGCATTAGTTCAACAAATACATTCTTCACACCATTACTGCTGCTCTCTGCTATTTTCTCCACTCCCATGACACAGGTTGATTCTCTTTGAATCATCCATCAGCTGTTGTATCCTGCTATTTTGCTTATTTCTGATTTTGGAGTTGTGCCTAATTATAGCAGTTGTTTCCTCAGCCTTGTCTTCAATGTCTAAAATTCTGACTCCACAATGCTTAAGTCGACTTCTCTGCTTTCAAATGAATTTTTATTTTCCTGAATTTCAGCTAGATTATTTTCAGAATTTCCACTTCTCTATTAAAATGTTCATTTATATCTTGTATTTCCTTATTTACCTCAGACAACTTTTTGTTTGTGGCTTCTCTATACTCAATAAGCTTTGTATCCATTAGGACATAGTAAGTTCCTCTTTAAGCCCACTGATCACTGCTTGCATTTAAGAATATTTTGACTGAACCTGCTTATTTGTTTTTTGACTTCCTTCCTAAGAGT